>JASDQU010373391.1:133355-159789 GCA_032191745.1 Picea mariana | reverse complement strand
AGGAAAGTCAGTTTTTTACTTCCAGAGACAGCACTTAGGCATAGTCAGTGCTGCTGATTGTAACTGTTGAGTCTAAGAGGGAGTGTTAAATATATAGTACCCTCAATAGTATAACCGTACACTGCCAGCTGTACTGGACAGTTGTACTTTCTATTTTTGTCTTCCTTTGAGCATATATAAGCTCAACTATTTCCTATTGTTAGAATGACTTCTGAATCTGTTCAGTTATGTTCTGTACTTCTTCATACATTTGAATATACTATTCTTTTCTCTCTGCATTTCTCTGTCCTTCACAATTTATCATTTCGGGACGCGGAAACAATTATTTCAATTCGTTTGCAGTTGAGCATAAAAATCTTATCGCGGTGTACTTAAAACCATTGTTCAAATGCTTCGTTTGGCGTGAGTATTACAGTCACGGTTGTTGTAAATAGTTCGATGAGCATCTCCACGATGTAAAGAGTAATTGTCTCTTTATCACGTCCAACCCTTTCACAGTGAACAATACGATGTATATATACTGGCTCGAATATTTTCTAATAATGTCTATTACTCCATCAACATTGTCTGAGTATATTAAAATACCGTTGATAATATGCTCCCTTTCTTCTATACGCAGCTTTTATTGATTCTCATATAGAACAAAATGTATACGAGGGAAATGTTGTGTGCAAGGTGCATATTTTGGAAGATGGGGCAAAAATAAATGACGGTTGACAGGCCGAGCACCATCTAATTTTGGAAAGTATATAGCAAACATTTTTTTTTTTTTGAAAGTATATAAGAAAGTAAAAAAATTGTTGATTAAATTTTGAAATTTAAATGCATTTTCAATGTGAAATGGTGAAAGATAAAAATATATGATGACATAAAATTAATAGGAGATAAGAACTATACAAATTTTAATGTATTTACGAACATTTTCCATACGAACACTGCTAAAGGATAAGAATAAAAGTCTAACATATTAAAAAATAAATGCATTTGTTATACAAAGTGATGAAAGATGAGAGTAGAGTCTTTAGGATATAAAAATTTAGATGCATTTTTATTTGAAATCAGTCAGAAAATAGAAGTTTGTTACATACCACTGCAAATTTTGAAATATACAAAAGGAACAAAGTGTGTTACATATAAACCAAAATTTCAATGATGTATACTGGGATTGAGGCTCCTGCGAACCATTAGAGAAATATTTACAAGAAACAGGATTGTGGAAAGAAGATAGAGTGCAACAACTGCAAAAGAAAATAAATGGAAAGGTATAAGTGTT
Source organism: Picea mariana (assembly GCA_032191745.1). Taxonomy (NCBI): domain Eukaryota; kingdom Viridiplantae; phylum Streptophyta; class Pinopsida; order Pinales; family Pinaceae; genus Picea; species Picea mariana. Next base: position 158,516 of record JASDQU010373391.1, on the reverse strand, counting down.
TGCCTATACATGTTTATTTAAGAAAGAAGAATAACTGGGTTGATAAACAAAGAAAGATGGGATGAGTAATCTTATAGTGAGGGTACATATGAGTGCTTTGGCTATTTGCCTGTCGTTTCCCTTTCATTGATGTTGACAATTACTGTGGTTTCAAGGATGTTCTCAACGGCCTATTTTCTTTCAATGGCGGCGTGTTTCAATTGTTTTTTGACCCATTCTTCAATGTTCCGGATCTTGATGTTGAAAAGATCATTTTCTAATTCCTAGAAGTCGATAGAGAGATTAGAGAGAGCTTGATGAATTTCCTCATTTTGTAGTGCATATTTGACTAGCTAGTCATGGACATCAGTTTGATCAAATTGAAGGATGTTGTAAAACTTTTTATAAGAGAATGTCTTCAACATAGCAACCTATTTATCGGACTCTTTTGTGGTTAAGGGAAAGGAGTTTGTGATTAAGAGGGGGTCTTGGAAGTCGTTTGTTTTCCCGACTAAGTCTATATTTGACAACTTTGTGAATAATTCATCTTTCTTCGATATGATTTGTTCACATGACTAAACAATGAGACGCAGGTTGTTTACTTTTTCTTTCCAACATGCATTCAATTAGCCGATCTGGTTTTTGAATGGAAGATCTTGTTTTCTTCTTTTCGTTTCTGTCATATAGTTGACAATCTTGCCAAAATGGATGATCGTTTTTAAGAATAAATTTTCTTCATCTTTTAATTTGGCTTGCAAAATCTCGAGCAAGCTATGTGTCGTAGTTCCAAGGGAAGCGATGGTTTGTGATCTTTTCTAGGCATCGGTAACGAGTTCCATTATTTTTGTGATATTGTTTTCCACATATCCTTTACAGGATGCGAGCAGGGTGGAGGGTGATTTTACATTGGGTGTAGGGGTGACAGGCATGGATATTGCCAAAGGATCGATAAGCAATGGCATAGGAAAGAAAGCATCTTCCAATTCCTTGACTCGGTCCTTCAGTCTGGCATTGTGGGTCTCCATGCGTTCAATGGAGTCATGAAGTGCTTCTCCGGTGGTAGTGTGAAGTTGACAGATTTGGGATGGCTGCATGTTGGCAACGTCAACCTATGAACAAGATTTTCGTTTGATATTTTTAGCATTTTTTTCTGAAATATAAATTTTTTGTTCCGACTACCAAAAACAGCACCCTGGAACACGAAGGATTCATCTTCGTCAAAACTTTGAGCAACGGATATGTTCATTGAATGGCTATGGTGGATGGTGTATTTGGGCTAATCAAAGTAGGGGAACATGGAATCGAGATCAATGTCAATTTCCATGTTCTCACTCTGAATTACTGGGTCTTCTCCTTGCCCCACATTTTTTTTTCTATTCTTCTCCACTGGAAGCTTGTGAGAACTATCAATTTTAGAGTGAGGAAGGTCATTATGTCTTCCTCGGTTTGAAGAATTCTGGGTTTCTTTGTTGTTGTGATGGGCCATTTGAGCGATGCTCTATGATGTCATACTTTTTGGAGTGGTATTTGCAGATTGAACACTCTTCTCACTGAGGTATTTCTACTCTACATCTCTACGTCGTCGGCATCATAGGCAGGCATGTGCCTGTCTCTGTTTTTGGACAGGTGTTTATTTACAAAACAATCGTCGAGGCCAAGTGAATGTAAATGTTGTCTAAAAATATCATAGGGGTCAAATCATTTTATGTGTTCATCATATATGAGGTTAGAGATACTAAAATGTGCTACGAAATCGTCAAATTTGTTGACGTTTTTCAACACGAACTCCCCTATTTTCCAAGCCATAAGAATGAACTATTTTTTTTTCTTCCTTCGGAGCAGATGGAACTAGTAGTTGTATTGATGTGCTACTTCTACAATAAAAATTAAGTCTGTAATGTGACATGGAAGGAGAGCAAGTTGTTCTGTGGAGCCAAAAATTCTTATGACAATGTAATTATCCAAATGTTGGACTGTTCCCTTTTTGTCCAAAAAAATAGTTGCATGTTCAGATAAGTGAGGAGCATTTTATCCTAACAAGAAAAGTTTGAAAATAGACATGAAGCCATTAAAAAACTCATAAAAATAGTGGGAAGCCTTGTGCTTCCACAAGGCCTGGTACCAGAACGTTACTGGCTGGAAATCGTAGTTGACATTCTTGGACAGAGACAGTTGCGGAAATCGACAAGAATGTGTTATTCCAAAAACTAAATATGATGGCATATAAAATTTATTTCCCCATTTGTAGCTTGACAATTGGGAAGAGATTTCATAAGAAATTATCCTTCCACAATAAAAAAATGGCTTGTTCTTTGACTATGAAATACAAAATGTAAAGAGCCATGCGGGAAACAATAGCTGTGGATTCCTGTCTCGTTATTCTTGTAACCAACCAGACAATTTCGTGAAAATGATTTTTAAATGAACTAACCTTCATGATTGTAATATATTCAAGAACTAAATCTGGGTTTTCCAAAAAAAGGGGCATGAGGTCCAATCCGTTATTATAATTTGTTAGGAATTGTTTCCAATCTTCTCCTTTGAACGTCAATGTTGGCTCGGGCAATTTCAACATCTGTCGAAAGAGCTGAGGTGACAAAGAAACAAAACAAAGTTCATGCAGTGGAATAATTCTTTTCTCTATAATAAATTTATCGACGCACCAAGAGACAAGGTCCTTACAGTCAAAAACCTCATGGACACAGCCTGCATGAGCAATCCCAGAGGTCCAAATTACTTCGTTCTCTGTGAAAGAAGTTGATTAATAAGAAAATCCCCAGGTCCAATGGAAGTTCTGGTCATGACGGTCGAATATGTTCACTGTATCTCCATAGAACTTGTGAAAAACTGATGCCATAGGTTTATGAGAAGGTTTCTTTGCTACATATGATGGTTTAAATGAATAGTCACAATGAATAATGTAACTTTTTCCTAAATCTTGGTTAAATGCTTATGAATGGGAAAGCTCCTTGAGCCTTTTGCTGATTAATGACAATCGGTATTGGTGGTGTATGATGAACTATTACGAGTAAATTTTATTTATTGCATATTTAGAAATGCGAAGGTGGCAGGTACGATGAAGAGAAATTAAAGAATGGAGGTTTCTTGAACGTAGGAAGGCTACGCAATGTGAAAGGGATTTCTTGATTTTGAAATGAATACTCGGAAGGAAAATATAATCTCCCCACAAATTTTGGTTTAATGCACATGAACACGAGATTTCCTCGGCCCTTTTGCCCATCAATGACAATATATACGGTTTCTGCATGATGTCCTGTTAGAATTAAATGCCAGTAATTTCGTATTTACAAACAAGATATGTCTATATATATATATAGAAAACTTTATATTTTCTTTTATTGTGGAGAAGTGCGAAGGTGACGGAGACGGCAGAGAGCGAGGAAAGAATGACAAGTTCTAAAAAGAGGTTGGGTGTGACTCAAAAAAGGGTTATGGGGATAGTCAGGAAGAGATCATGAAGGGGGAGTTCAGAGACCGGTTTGTATATCTGTGGAATTTTGGAAAATTTTCTAAGTATGGAATAGGGAAATTTCTAATTGCATGCATAGAAATAAGATCTTATATATAATTTCCAACTGCTAATTCAAAAAGGACATCGTAAAAGGTAACAACGACTACGAACTGAATATTTCTTCAACCCGGCAAAGGGACGATTCCCTAAAGAAAATTGAACAAATGGTGAAGTATGGAAAGCGGACAGATGGGCTTCAAAATGAGTTGACAATAGTTCCAATAAATATGCAAGGAAGTGGTGGTTAAATTACATTTCTCGAAAGTTTTCAATGCAAAAAAATGTGCATCACAGAAAATGGCATGATAGGTGGACCGTAATATGGAAAAGGGTAGAATTTCATGTTTCATAATTTTTGAGTGCAAAATGTGTAAAATGGAAGAGATCATGAAAAGGGCATGATAGGTCGACTGTAATATGGAAAAAGGCATGATCTAAGAATGGTTGCAAATTTTTATATCTGTCAATTTGTATATAGCAGAGCTACGAATGTTGTTTGGAGGTCATGTGAAAGTAGAGGTGCAATGTTGGTGCAGCCAGCGGGGTCCTCCTGTCAATTTCTATATGGAGGAACTCGTTGTGGGATAGGGAACAATAGAGAGTCAATTTAAAGAAAGAGGAAGCGGTGGTTGGAAACGTGTGAATTAGGAAAATAGAAAGGCAGAAGACATTTTTTGTAAGTGCGAATTGGTTTCAAAGAAGCCCCATTGTTGCAAAATCATGATCTACTAATTATCAGGAAATGTGTTGTTCAAGATTACATTTTATTGCAACAAGCACATGCAGTTATGTTCTTGATACATTATTCCATGACTGTAACATACCAACTGAAGTAGTGAACTTTGTTTTGTACTAATTAGCATTAAAACTTAATAATTGCATCTCTAGAAACAAGAAGAATGATTTTGTTGAAACATTTTACATTGGTATTAGTAAACGGAAGATTGAAGAAGTATGAGAGAACTGAGGTATGCCGATTAGAATATGCGTGAAACCTAGAAAAGTGGCAAAGATGAAGAGTCCAAGGCAAAAATTTTGTAATAGAAAATCAATTTTAAAAAAGAAAGAAAATTATTGAGTATTGTACATCTATGCTTAGAAATTGGATCCAGTTCTTCGGTTGAAAACATTGAAGGTATCTGCGAAAAACATAGGCACGGGTTCCGCAGTATGCAAGATCCTTGGGTTTTTCTCCTGGATTAATCATCCTCTGCTGAAATTGATATTTTTCAGAAGATTTGCCTGAGTAAGAAGACGAAAATGGTTACAGGGAAAGTGGAATAGCCCTTAGTTGAAACCTGCTCTTCATAGTCGAAAACAATTCAGTAGTACAGCTTGCACATGCAATTACAGAGGCCCAAATTAGTCCATTATGGGAAGAAGGAGATGACTAGTAGGAAAATGCATTGCAGCAACAAACGTTTTGCACATGATATCCAAAAATGTTAAACAATATTTTTTCACTTGAAATATATCTCTGGAAGCATCAACATATGATTTCTTTACAGTCAAACTCTTTTTCCCAGAACAGACTAATTTGGAACTTTGGAATTCTTACTTTGGTGGTGCAAAGAGGCTGTTGCGTTCACTGTCCATTTTTTTCTTCTGAAACTCCTTTGCATGTTGTCATGACTGCGATCACCGAGACGGGAAGGCCCATTCGTTATGGTTCATTTCAATTTGGGCCCAGGAGTGGGAATATTTTCTGCATTTCCACCATCCATTGTTGTATCATTGTCCATTAAATCATCTTCTTATGGCTTGGAATTCATGGCATAAAGATCTGCGACAGGCGTGACTGCAAGTGGGCAGGTTCTTTGAGCAGCCAAGGTTGGCATCGAATTATTTGGCTTGAAATATATCTCTCGGTGTACCAAGGGACCATCTCATTTTTTTCTCATCGCCGAAGAGAGATGAATAGTAAGAATATGCCCTGGAATAGTGGAACCTGTGGCCAGTATGCCCCAATGTGTTGACTCTGTGTTTCGAGAGAACTTTCCCCACAAGTTATTAAGAATTTCTATTTTCTCGAGATGATGTTTGAAATCAAAATCGGGGAGGCATAATATAACCCTCTGCAAAGTATTATTTAATGTATATCAATGGAATATCTCCTTGAGCATTTCGGTGATCAATGACAATTTTCAGGGTTTGTGCAGAATGAGCTATGACCATCACAGCTCACTAATTTCACAATTAGAAAAAAGTGCGAAGGTGGCGGTGACAACGAAAAGACATTAAGAGTCATAAATTTATTAAAAGCACCAACCCATCGGAGGACAAAAAAAAAAATATTGTGTCGCCTTTGAAATGATAAGTTGGAAAGGATAACATTCTTGTGCACAAATCTTAGTTTCATTTGTACTAATGACAAATACTCTCCAAAATTCCAGACATTAATGACAACTGTAATGGTTGTTGTAGGATGGATACTAGCATTAAAGCTTAATTATTGCATATGGAAAGAAGTCAAGTGGGTTACAAAAGAAAAACGGAAGAAGATATACCCAGGAGATGTGAAGGCCCGATGGTTCTTTGCCTAGTGGACGGGTTCTCAGCCTGGTGGGATGAAAATTGAGCCTCTATTGTTTCGTGTCCTACAAATAGCACCTACTCTTCCGCGAGATACAAAATGATAGGGGGAGTTGCAGGTTGGTTGGTTCAACATTTCGGGTTGGTTGGTTAAACATGCACTTTTATAAAATATGGACATCAGATTGTATAGAAAATATCTAAATCCGTCATTCCATACTTGGGCATTTTTTGTTTCGCACGTTCGTGCCTTCGCAGGCTGAACATTGAGTATGTTTTATTTTGTGCCCTACAAATAGCACCTACAGTTCCGTGATATACAAATTGACAGCAGGAGTTGCAAAGATGAGTTTCTATATTAAGTATAGACATGAGATTTTATACAGCATATGCGGATCACTTATTCCATACTTCAGCACTTTTTTTATGACGGGTTTGCGGCCTAGCGGGCTGAAAAAATACTGAAGATTGTTCAGTGTCCTACAAATAGCATGCATATTTCTGCGATATACAAATTGATAGAATGACCTACGGTTTGCTTGGCTGGACATTGCATTTTTACTATTCTAGAACATATGCAGATTCTTCGTTCCCTATACTACAAATAGCAACCACATTTCTGCGATATACAAATTGACAGAAGGACCTATAGGTTGCTTGGCTGAACATTGTACTTTTATTGTTCTAGAACATATGTGGATTCCTTCTTCCATACTTGGGCACCTTTTGGATCGTGGGTTCATGGCTTGGCAAGCTGAAAATTAATTATCTATTGTTCTGTGTCCTACAAATAGCACCTACACTTCCGCAATATACAAATTTACAAGTTGGCTTCTGGACATAGTCTCTATATAAAGTATGGAATGAGATTTTATACAACATATGAAGATTCTGCATTCCATACTTACACAGTTTTTGGATCCTGGATTCATGGCCTAGCAGGCTGAAAATAGAGTCTCTATCATTCTGTCTCCTACAAATGGCACCTAGATTTCTGCGATATACAAATTGATGGTGGGAGTTGTGGATATGAGACTCTATATAAAGTATCAACATGAAATTTTTTAGAGCATACGCAGATCCTTGTTTCCATATTTAGGTAGTTTTTTTATCACGGGTTCGCAATATGGCAGGTCGAAAAAAGAGTCTCTATTGTTCCCTATCCTACAAATAGCACTGATATTTCTGCGACATATAAATTGACATGAGTCGCCACGGGATTCTTGGCTGAACAATGCATTCGTTTTTTTCTAGAACATATGCAAATCCCTCATTCCATACTTGGGGAACCTTTTTGGATCGCGAGTTCGCGGGTGGGCGGGCTGAAAATTAAGTATCTATTGTTTCATATCCTACAAATAGCACTCACACTTCCATGATATACAAACTAAAAGGCAGACCTGTGGAAATAATCTGTATATAAAATATGGAATGATATTTTACACAGCATATGCGGATCACTAATTGCATACTTAGGCAGTTTTTGGAGCACGCATTGGCGGCCTGGTGCACCGAAAATAGTCTATTGTTTCATCACCTACAAATAGCATCCAGACTTCAGTGATATACAAATTGATAGGTGGACTCGGGATGCTTCGTTGAACATTGGAGTTTTATTGTCCCGTTGCGATCTCGTATCAATTTCATAGTTAGCAATTTTTTTTTATTGGGGGCTCTGGAGCTATCCGCAACATATAAATTGACACGAGTCATTATGGACTGCTTGGATGAACATTGCATTTGTATTGTTCTAGAAGATATGCGGATCCCTCATTCCATACTTGGGTAATTTTTGGATCGCGGGTTCGCAACCTGGCGTGCTGAAAATTAAGTATCTATTGTTCTGTATCCTACAAATAGCACCCACACTTCCATGATATACAGATTGACATGCGAACCTGCGGACAAAGTATGTATATAAAGTATGAAATGATATTTTATACAACATATGAGAATCACTAATTACATACTAAGTGACAGGTGGACTCGAGTTTCTTCACTGAACATTGGACTTTTATTGTGTCGTTGCAATCCCGTATCAATTTCATAGTTAGTGATTTTTTTTTATCGGGGGCTTTGGCGCTGGCAGGCTAGAAATTGAGCATCTATTGTTCTACACTATACAAGTACATTGTTCTACAACATATGCTGACCTACAAGTTGCTTGGCTGGACTTTGCATTTGTATTGTTGTAGAACATATGTGGAGTCCTCATTCCATACATGGGCACTTTTTGGATTGCGGGTTGGCGGCCTGGCGGGCTGAAAATTAAGTATCTATTGTTCTTTGTTCTACCAATAGCACCTGCACTTCTGCGATATACAAATTTACATGTCGGATTGTGGATATAGCCTCTATATAAAGTATGGAATGAGATTTTATACAACATATGCAGATTCCTCATTCCATACTTAGGTAGTTTTTAGATCGTGGTTTTGTGGCCTGGTCGACCGAAAATAATGTCTATTGTTTTGTCTCCTACAAATAACACCCATATTTCTACGACATACAAATTGACAGGAGGAGCTACAAGCTGCTTGGATTTACAGTGCATTTGTATTGTTTTAGAACATATGTGGATCCCTCATTCCATGGATGGGCATTTTTTGGATCACAGGTTCGCAGCCAGGCAGACTGAAAATTAAGTATGCACAACCCTCATACTCACAAGTGGACTCGGGTTTCTTCGTTGAACATTAGACTTTCACTGCCCCATAGCGATTCCGTATCAATTTCACAATTATCGATTTTTTTTCTATCGGAGGCTCTCGGGTTGGCATGTTGGAAATTGGGCCTTTATTGTTCCCCGCTATACAAACACATTGTTCTAGAACATATGCGGATCCCTCATTCCATACATGAGCACTTTTTTTATCACGGATTCTGGACCTAGCAGGCTTAAAATTAAGTATCTATTGTTTTGTGTTCTACAAATAACATCTTCACTTCCGTGACATACAAATTGACAAGCGGACTTGTGGACATAGTCTCTATATTAACTATGGAATGAGATTTTATATAGCATATGCGGATTCCTCATTCCATAATTGGGCAGTTTTTTTATCATGGTTTGGTGGCCTGGCGGGTTGAAAATAGAGTCTCTACTGTTCTCTCTCCTACATATACCACCTTGGCTTCTACGATATACAAATTTCCAAGAGGACTTGGGCTAGTTGCATGAACATTTCACATTCAGGAAATTTTTGGATGGTGGGTTCATGGTCGGTCTAGCCAAAAATAGAGTCTCCATTGTTCCCTCTGCTAGAAATAGCATCAAGACTTCCACCATATACAAATTGACAAGAGGAATTGGGTTGGTTCGTTGAATATTACACTTTTATTGTCCCATAATAATTCTATATGTATTTCATATTTAATGATTTTTTTTTATCGGGGGCTGTGGGGCTAGCGAGCTAAAAAATGGGCCTCTTTTGTTTGGGGTCGCAGGCTGAAAATTGGGACTTTATTGTTTTGCGTTGTACAAAAGGTACCCACAACTCCGCAATATACAAATTGACAAAGGAACCTATGGGCTGCCTGGGGCAACATTGCAGTTTCATTGTTCCTTGTCCTCCGAATAGAGTTTGGAGATCCTCCATATACATATCGATAGATGAACTTGAGAGCTGGCGCATTAAATTATTAAAGGATGTCAAATCGCTTATTCTTAAAAAAATCAAGGAAAGAAAAGAATATTTTTTTAAAGTTCTATAACCGCAAGCATAACAAGGACCAATTTGAATTTTAGGTGATTTTTGTTCATATGATAGAACAATTGGATTTCGCGCACTAAATATGCATTGATTTCAAATTATTCCAGGATATTAATTTGACTAACTTCATCGAATAAGAAAAAATGTGAAAACAACGACCAATTTGTATTTTAAGAGCCTCTTGTTTGTATGTGAGGACAGTCGTAGTTTAGACACTATATATTCATTGATTTCAAATTATTTCAGAACAATAGTTTGACCAAGTTCATCGATGAAGGAAATCTGCTAAAGCAAGTGATAGTACAGTTGCGTCACAATGCCATAGAAATTACCAGGCAGATTTGCATCCCAACTGGCTAAAGAAAAACAATTATATTGTTCGGTGTCCTCCAAGGAACAGCTAGAGTTCCAGGGTATACAAATTGGCGGACAAAGCAGATAACCAAGAACCAACCATACCTTAAACAATCCACAAGCAAGTTCCCAGAAGGTTCCATAGAGCATAACCCATCGACCTTTGCACCAAACAATTTGATATACAAATAAAAGACGTCAATGCATTTGTTTTTTGTTGAAACGAACTTTCATCTGGATGTTGAAAAAATATTACAGAGAGACATGAGGTATTTTTTTTTCCTCTCAAAGTTTCATGTAATTTTTGTTTTCCGCTTTTTAGCCAATATGAAAAATTGCATTGTCCTCATTTAAGGTGAATTTGCTTTGTATCCAAAGTTGCCTTTTTCTGTAGATATGTTTCATACGACAACTATGCCAACTCAAGAAGCACATTTTCTAACAGTGGTTACCTGATTGTACAGTGCATGGTTGTGTTTCCCACGGTTCGAATAACACCACTGAGGAAATGTCCATAAATATATGGACATTTTTCACCGCATCGCAGACAATCAATCGTATCATCAGTTATCAAAGCAGAGGCAGAGGCATCGGAATGGCATTTTGCACAAACACACTTAAAGGGGGTCAAGTACACATTGGCTGCAACTAAAAGACCTTCAACCTGGGAATGAAAGCAAAGGAATTAATACATTGAACAATATAATACACAACTGCATCCCACCCTCCCCTTAGAAAAAAAAATAAATAAAATAACAGTTGCAGAAATTTGTTGAAAACTATTTCTATAAGCAAAGCTAGGATGATTTTGTAAATGTATACACACAAAAATTGTGGAGCTATCTAGCTTCTCCAGATCCTTTACTATATCTACTCGCAACTCTGTTACAAACATTGACTGGGTTGTCCGAAAGATTGTTTCTCTAGCATCCTTCTTTTTTGTTATATTTTTGAACAACATAAGTGGAATCTTCCATCTATGAAATTGTTGTTCTATTGATGAAAACAAATCTGAATATGTATCAAACAATTGTAGCTGCAACATGGAACAGTGCAATATTTATGTAACTTATTCGACATACATGCAGAAGTGAAAGTAAACAACAAAACTAAATATGAAAAGTGGTACAATTTCCATCTCACTGTCTGACTCTCCATACTTTATATGGAGAATGTGTTGCGACCCAAATTTCCTATCGAGTGTGATAGCAGCCCCAATCGTTTCCATTGGATAAATATTAGTGCTCTCTACAAGTTGCCTAATAGTTAAGTCTGGGAGGAAGAGGTATTCTGAACAAATAGGAGGAATTTTTTCCACAACGCTTGTTTTGTTGACTGAAATAATTCAATCGCAATCACCACGGTCATATACTGTTTTCAACAATATATTAAAATTTGTAATGGATATCTCATTACGCGACAATATCTTTTCTGCATGTTTCTAGACAAGTTGTGGAGGAACAGTCAATGTGACTGTCATCATGGCATCATTGTCTATCATATCATCACACATAATGGTTCTACTTTTGTTTGCCTTGTCCAAGTAGGTGGTGTAGACAACCATTATGTCCCCGACAAACACCTGTCCATTTTTGCGATTGTTCAAGGCCTCTATTGATAGTACTTTGGATGTCATAACTCTAGATCTGAAGTCATTTTTTGAACAAGAAAACTAAAGTGAAAGGTAGTGTGCTACAAGTACACGCATATGTTTGATGAACTATGGAGCCAGAGTTTTGCAATGACACCTCTTAGTCTATAGAACATGCAACAAGTTTGGCATCTCGCTTGTACTTGTTGATACTTCTCGTGACATGCAAACCATGTATTGCAAATGGCATCAGCATATTCTCCATGCCATAGATGAATAGATAGACCAAATTTTTTTTCTAGTAAACATAGTAAGAGAAGAGCGCATGCATCTTTACCTTTGGCCTTGTCGGTCCACCGATGTCTGGGATGACTAATTTCTCATGGTCGTCTTACTAGTCCAACTTTTTTTGATGCAAGCATTTGCAGATGGACATTAGGGCTAAGCAAATATATGCATTCTATATTATATGCTTGCACCCGATTTGTATCTTTAATTTGCCAGCACACTTGGTATACCTTTTAGAAGATTGTACCATAGAACCCTCTACTGTTGCACAAAAGAATTCATCTCCCTGTCCAAGCAACCTGTTTTTTCCAAGGAAACAATGCGGAAGATGAAATCGATAGGAAGGCAAGTTAGTTTGAAAATGAACATGTAAAACAAAAGGAAACAGGTCTATTTACTCACCAAAGAGTCCTTTGCCCTGTCCATCCATTTTGTTTATTTAAATGCATCAATGCAGCGCAAACACAATGGACATGCACTAGCTTAGTATGCAGGAATAAATGTATGCAATGAAGAAAACATACCATGTAGGAAGGCACACAACTAGCTTGACACATATCTAGACCATAAATGAAATACAAAATAACTCAATATGAAACAACATCATGAGCATGCACCTTTCTATATCCTCTTCAGTGGATGCAGTCAAGACTCTCTCCTTTTCTCCATCTACTCCGTTTATTTCGATTTGGGAACCCACAAAATTGTATGAACATCAATGGAAGCTGGTATTCAGCGGAGAACAAGAAATATGTACATAGAGAAAAAATGACTCAATGAACAACCTACAAAGACAGAAACATGAACCTTTGTGCTTCTCTATCCATGGTTGTAAACGTGTACAATTTTTTTCCCTGGCCAAAATATATTACAAGGCACAAAATATCACGTAGCTGCATGGCCGCAGCTAAATGATTTCTACTTTTCCTTGGGAATTTATCCACATATGCCCTCTATCCTTGTTCTTTATCCTCTACATAGACTGTTGTGCACACGATACAAGTTCTAAGTTTTTCGTGGCTAATTACCCACACATGCTTCCAGACATGAAAATATAATCTTGCAAAATCTTTGTTGCATATATCATATGTCAAGAACAACACAAATTGTATCTTGCGCATACTAGTCTATGTAGAGGAGAAAGGACGTGTCATGTCATATCCACACATCTGACCATACATGGTTTATAAATGTACCCTACACACATATGATTTATTCCAACAAAAAAACAACAGGTATTGTAACTTCACATGTAATCTTCGAACAATTTTTCATGCAACTATTTTCTTTCATGGCAGGACTGTAGCACCAGGAAAATCTCACGGAATAATAGATCTCGACTCCGAAAGACATGGTAATTAAAAAAAACACATATCCACTGATGCGTGTAGGGGATGAACACTGTAAAGTGCCCCAAACAAAACAATAACAATCCAAAAAAAGAAAGAAAAAAGAAAAGATCCAACGACCGTCGCTGCACCCCAACCTTGCAAGGCCGAATCAAAGAAAATAAACCAGCAAGGACCAAACCAACGAGAAAGCACGAAGAGGCCGAACTGCACCTGTAGCACCCCAAAGCTCAAACCCCAGGCAAACAAACAAAACCAACAACTTGGGAACCAACGAACCAAGAAGAGCCACCGAGGCAGTGAACAACATATGTATCTCCAACGATTACAAAACTACAACCCAAACAGAAAAGGAACCTGAAACACACAAGGAACATGTGACTACAAATAAGAAAACATTCTTACTTGCAAACTGCAAACTAAACAGTAAACAAGGAATACAAAATGAAATCACTGCATCAAAACTTACTCTGAAGCGATGAAATGTAGAAGATCAACTTGAATCACCAGTGAAACAACAACAAGCAGCAACTGAGAAACCAACGAACAAGAACCACTCACTGAACTAGTAAACAATGTATGTAGCCTTAATGATTATGAGGATGAAGCATACAATGGCAGAAACCGACAAACCAACAAAGAAGAAGTAGTCACTGAACCAGTAAATGATGTATGTAGCTTCAATGGCAGAACAAGGATGAAACATACAATGGCTATTGAACTGGCAGTAGACAATCAAGTGCAAATTCACTGTTACTGTATAGAAAATTTCTTGGAAAAATGTACTCTGAGAACTGTATTTACATAAACATTTAAGACTCTAAGGTTTTCTAAGCACCTCGTGGAATGAAAACATTTAAGCTATCAGGGGTGTTGTAGAATGTCGTGTCATGTGAGCATTTATGTAGTCAGTCCTATTGACGCATCTCAGAATAAGTGTCAATACATTTCAAGAAATATACATCCACCAAAGATGCTATAAACTTTGGAATTCTCAATCACTACAAATCTTGGATATCAAAACTTTTCAATATGCTTATTACATATCAAAACTTGCAGATATATTCGAGTAGCAGAAAATGCTAATACAAACATTTGAATTAATGCTAGCATTAATCAACCTTAAAGCAAGATACAGAAAAAATATATGATTAAAACACACTGACTACAACAAAAACTTTGGATATGTTTCCATATAGTACATTGTGAATAGCGAAGCCGACAATAAGACCTCCAATCTCTTATCCAATCAGATCAGTACATATATGTTACTTTTTATTATATAAAAATATATGTTTTTATTTCCATAGCCCCAACAATAGGTATTGTGCAAATATTTCGTGTCAAATGACAAAGTAATATGCAGTCAACAATTTATCGATTGCTATAGTCCCTCTACGCCTATGGCAGGGACTAATAAGGTTATGAGAATGGACTTTATTTTTAATAAAGGGTTTTACCTTTTAAGAAAACCTTCCCTTGCAAGCGAGCAATGACTTAATTTCATCATAATAATAGTGAAACCTTCCCTTGCAAGCGAACAATGACTTGATTTTATCATAATAATAGTGATTCGTTTAGATCCATCCACTAATCCATTCTTCATGAGCGATATCTTGTTTTTGCTTATGACATGGCATGGAGATAATGCCAAAGTGATAATCTTAAAAAAAAAAGTGGTATAATCTTTATAAGATAATTAAAATATTGAGGCAATATCTTGTTTTTTCTTATGACATGGAATGGAGATAATGTCAAAGTGATAATCTTAAAAAAAATAAAATGCGGTATAATCTTTATAAGATAATTAAAATATTGAAAAGACGTATGGAATATATTTTTGAAAAGTGGATCATGTAAGGAAGTAGTATGGTTGGTTTATAAATTTTAGATAATTGACTTACTCTGTTTTTATTAAACAAAAATCATGGTAATAAAGTGAGGCATAGGGTAATGAAGTAAGGAGATGTATATAAAAACAATGGGTAATATAAGGGTTCAAAATATATGAATGCAAAATAGTATATGAGAAGTGAGAAATGGGATTCAAATTTATGATAATTCAAGAGTCTCAACAACTTTATCAAGTACCATATCATCCTCGTTGAATGCATTTGTGTCTATCTTAGAGCCTGTAACTTTTACAACTTCAAAATTGACCGATTACTATTATTGTTTAGGAAAGATTCAACATAATAAATCAAATATTATTGAATGGAGAAAAACTTGAAGATATCATCGAGCCATCTAGGGTCCTACTAGATTGATGAACTTTTAAGGAAAATACTCATCATAATAAATAAAACATTCTTAAATGGAGAAAAACTTGATGATATCATCGATTCATCTAGGGTCGTACTAGATTGGCCAAGTTTCAAATGTATGGTAGCATCTGAGCAAGAGTGCGCAAGATTTTGCGTAAGGACTAAAAATTGACGGGAAGTCTGGAAACGCTTTGTCGGCTAAGAAATGAAGACCAAAATGGTCATTAACACTTCTTGTGACTAAGAAGTTAATGCCTCATTCCTATCTCTTGATCCTTTTTTGGCCATGTCTTGAAGTGGTTCCCACTAGGGTAAAATCATGAAGATGAGTGTCTCTTTTGCTTGTTTTATGAGAAAACAAACTATATTTTCACAAGTTCTTCAACTTCCGACATACACAAGTTTTTATTTTATTTAGAATTTCACTTTATAATAAAAACAAAACTTGTAAATAATTTTGTCATCTTTTCAATGACTATTTTTCAATTTTTTTATTAAGATTTGATATGTCAATTTGACAATTGTTTAATAGTATCTTCCTTAAACATGAAATGAATGATAATGAGTTATTTTTTTCCCCAGCATTGTATCTATTATTAAACTTTTATTTTTAATAAACAAAATATACTGCAACAATCTACAAAGGCTCTATTTTATTATGACTATAATTTTGAATCTAACAGATGAATATTATAATTTCTAGAATTTTTTAAAGTTGACCAAGTTAAAAACGTTGCAGGTTTTAAACACATGTTTTCCTCCACCTTGTATTTATCTTAATTTTTACTTAAAAGTAAAATATAAAAATACCCTTTTGAAAAGAACGATTTAAGGATTATGAATATAATTTTTTCTAAATTTTTCACTGTGTATATTTTGAGATACGGATATTTCATTTCAATAAATCATAATGTTTGTTGAAAATATTATGAAGTGATTTTGTAAAAAGATTAAATAAAATTAGATAAAAATAATGAAAATGAAAACAAATTATAGGAATTGAAAGTAGATTCAATTTTGCAAATGTTTGTGTCATTTTCAAAACCAAATTTTGAGTATTTGCAGGAGTCTGCAACCTCCAAAGTTTAGGTAAGCTTGGGGAAATTCTCCAGTTTCTGGATACAGTCCCAATTTCTAGTTTTTGGTCGAAAGAATCTTTCAGCCGAAACACTAAATTCTAACAGAAACCGTCAAAACTAAAGGGTTTCCAAGGCTTTCAGCCAAAAAAACCTTGGTTCGGCCGAAAGATGGTTGAGCAAATTCCGTCGGTCGAAAAAAATGAAAAGACATGTCATATCGTTTCATTTTGCGCCAAATCGTATAAATATGCTTTCGGTAGAACATATTTAACACAATTCATTGCTTATTTGATGGTTTTCTAGAGCACTTAAACAAAGCTTCGAATCATCTTTTTGGTTTTTGTTGAATAAGGTAATTGATTCTTGTTCAAGTTTTTATTAGAATAACAATTTATAGGATGAAAGATAAATGTTGAACATTTTTTCAAGGTGATGTCTTTGTTGAACATATCTTTTATAGATAACTATAAAAGTCACGGGAAACAAAAGTTTGCGCAATTTTTTTTTTATTGCACTCGAGATGAAACTCACCATATCGAACAAAGGAAAGAGTATTATTTGAGAAATAAATGAGAACGTGCAAATATTGAAGAAAGTAATGATGATAATGTAAATAAAGATTTTCAACAAGAAGAAGTCCAACGAGGTATCCATGCACATATTGTCTATATTAAATGTATAGAATTCAAATTTAAATATTGTTTAATATAATTGATTGTAATTACGATTTGATGTTTTTCAAAAAACATAAATAGATTTGTCTCATAATGTCGACGAAGACGTTGAAAACGAAATTGAAGCATAAGATGTTGAAACCGAAATTGAAGCAAAAGATGAATCACCTATAGGTATGTACATAAATTTAGATAATACAAGATGAACACTTGTATATAGTTTAGTGAATTTATGTTCGGATTTTGTTTTTTAATATAAACTTTAAATTGAAATATGGAGGAGAATCTATCAACATTGATGATGAAATATTAGAAAATGTTGATACTAACAAATTTGGGAAGAAAAAAACTAAACATTATATAATATATCGAACTAAGAATATGTATGATATTTTTTTCAAAGATGAATTAGTAACAGTACAAGCTCAACTTTTACTTTGTCTAGTAAAGTCAAGAAAGTTAAAAGAAGCTACATCATTATTGGATATTCAAAAGTTGACAAAAGATACAAAGGTGAAACGGAATGTCTTTGACAATATAACTACTGTATTAAAAGCTTTTGGAAAATATCGAAAAAAAGATATTAATGGTGCACGTAAAGCCATACAAACAACCGTTGTTTCATCTAGCAATATAAAATATTGTTTGACATGACACATGGAAAAAATGATGGGAATGTCAAGAAAAAAATTCTACAAACATAGAAAATTTCGATTGAAAATAGATGCAAATGATGAACTCACTTTTTGGATAGTGATTTCTAGATAACCCTACAAAGATAGACTTGCAAAAAATGTTAAAGAATTGGTCTGTAATTGTTGATTGACAGAATCTCATGTTTCACCACATACAATGGATGTGTTGCGACAAAGAATAGCACGAAAACAATATGAAGAACATCCAAAAAATATATTTTCAACGAGATAAATAGAATTGTTCAATAAATTCAAAGAAGAGCACAAAGAAGCTAAAATTTCCATTAATACATTTGCGCAACAAAAACCATGGTTTGTTAGACCCATCATTGTTCGTAACACTTATTGTTGTCGTTATCATGTAGAATTTGAGTTTTATTACGACACTTTTCTTGATTTTGGTAAAACTTTATAGCCAAGTTCACGTGCTCCTTGAACATTCTGTGCTTTATATATGAAATTCTACGTGAAAGAGAAGGTGATGAATTATTTTACAAAAAAAAATGTGTTGGTGGAAAGAAATGTGATCATTGTGGAAATCTAAGTTTGTTTTACTCAAAGTATCCTATTGATATGAATGATCAATCATTTTCTAATATAACAATCAATTGGCAGAGATATGAATATATCAACAAGATGACTCCACTTTCTTCAAATGTTATTTCCAAAGGGATTGATTTGAAAGTAGATAAAATCTGTGTGATAGATGTTTTGAAGAATTTTGAGGAAGAAATTTAGAAGTACACCAAGCCTTCACATAGAGCTCGATGGAAAGACCTACAATTCAAACAATCTCATGAAGTGTTTCCACCGAGGACAATTTTTTCTGTAGTTGATTTTGCAGATAATTACACATTCGTTGCACAAGAAGAAATACAGAGTGAATATTATCATTTTGATTAAGTCACGATATTTGTCCACATTCTATATAGACATGCTCAATGAAGTCTTGATAACATATAAAACACCAACGGAAATCGACATGTTATTAAAGAATATCACTTTTATATAAGTGATGATCGAGTACACGACACTAATTATGTACAACATTGTTTTGATAAATTTTATGATTCATTGAAAGAACAGGAAATCGGATTCGATCGACATTGGATATGGTCACATGGGTGTATGGGTCAGTTCAAATCACCATGATCATTCTATTGGTTATGTCATATTCATAAAAAATCAAACATTGGACATTGTTGGAATTTTTTTTTAGACTAGTTATGGAAAAGGAGAGCACGATGGTGTAGGTGCATGTGTAAAACAATCACTTCGAAGGTATCAGATGAACCCTCATTCCGATCGATTTGAATCCACTGATCAAGTTGTTGAATGGTGCAAAATGGTGCTAAGCCATGAATATAATCCATTAAGGGATAAAGGACAAGTCATCATAATCATACGAGCCGCCACCGAGAAAAAGGACGGGAGGGATCACCACTACAGAAAAATGATGATTGGTAGGACAAGATCGTATCTGGAGAAAATCAATAAAAGGAAAGACAACGAGAATAACTGCAAAACAGAGGGAGCACAATTACAGGGGCTACCATAGACACAAGGGCAGGGAAAGGAAGAATCCCTGTGTAGTGTAGTATAGACTGAGTAACCAGCAAAGGAGCTATGATAGAACAAACATGATGGTGAGAATGAAGCACATGAACAGGAAGAGGAATCTCTTGGGAAAGGAAGTACCGAATAGTCCATGACGGGTGTCAAGAATGTATCATGAGGCAAAAGATGCGGAGGGCACTTTCCAAAATTTGGTTGTGCTGAAAGGAAAAGCTCTCATCACCTACTGGGAAAAGGAAATCAAAGAAAAACGGAAAGGAAAATCTCGGGATGCACTGACAGAGAAAGCAGACTCGGTAACTGATCTGGGGGAAATGCAACTGAGGGAAACCCTCTACCATAAGATAATGGAGATGGTGTGGACAACAAATATGTTGATCAGTAAGGTGAGTTCAGAAATGGAAGAATCCAGATGGGAGGATAACTCAGTTCACAAGAAAATGTTGGATGAAATCCCGAGTCACCGTAGTATCTTGGAAACGATCACCAAACTCTTAGTTGACGTCGAGAAGAATCCGAAATCCAAGATGGAGTGGTTGCCTGCTTAATTTCACCTCTTTTTGTGCTATCTCCAGCACATGGACATCACACCAAGCGATGGAAACGGTGTGCCATCCCACATCAGGAAGACTTGCATAGTCTCCCAGAAGGAGGAGAACAAGAACCAGGCGGATGATAGGAAGAAACACATCATCATCCTAGATGAGTGAATGGTTAGTTGTTTGGTTATTTTGGCCACTAGCCTTTTGGGCCTAGTGCGAAATTTCTGTGTCTATTTTTTATGTCTATGTTTCTTTTCCTTTTCAAATTGGTTATGGTCAGACTCGCCTGGTTTCACCTGGTAGCAGACTAGTCCCACCCCTTGTATATATCAGTAAGCGCAACTCGAGAACCCTTGGTCTAATTTCCTACTAGATAGGTAAAGAGGCCCCCATTTTTTTTTTGTACCATAATCTATTTTGCACTAATATAGCTTCCTACTCCCCCTTATATATATATATATATATATATATATATAATTGTAGTAATTTTGTTATACTTTCTTATTATTACATGTAATACTTTATTATTGTTATTATTAATAACTTTATTAATTATTTTCTTATTTACTTTTTTATTTTTCTAAATTAATTTATAATTTATAAATATATTTTTCTATTATTAATATATTATTTTAATAATATTCTTGTTTTTTTATTGCTTCTTTTATTTTCATTATATTATTTTCTAATTTATAAATAATTGTTATTTAATATTTATTTTATTATTGATAATCGATTAATTATTAATGATTTAATTATTATTAATTAATAATTTTATTTTATTTTGTTTGGTTGGCTACTCGATTAACCTGTGGCTTGAGAAACCGCGACTCAGGGGCATCTAAGCCGTCAAAATCACCCGGCCTCAACCACACAAACCCTTAACATGGTTGGATTTTTTGTCCCCGCAAGTTTCGAATCGGTGACTTTAACATCACAGAGTGGCTTAACAACACACTCCATCACCGAATGTCCTACACCTCAGGGACTATTAATTAATAAATATTAATATATAATTTTTTATTAATTAATTTTAAATAATTAAATAATTATTTAATATTATTTAATAATTTAATATAATTAAATAATAATTTGTTATTATTTAATATAATTAAATAATAATTTGTTATTATTTAATAATTATTATTTATTAAATAATAATTTATTATTAATAATAATTGATTAATAAAATTATTATCAATTAATTAATTATTGTTATTAATAAATTATTTCATTAATAACAATATTAACTAAATTATTGTTTATTTTAATTTTATTTTTAAAAATAATTAAGTAATTACTAAATAATATTTAATTATTACATTTAAAATGTATAAATATGTTCATGGTGGTGTCATGCATGTATGCATGTGTAGTCAACTAGCACCAACCACATTTATTTAAAAAATGGTTGATATAAGTATTATTAATTTAAAATGGTGACCCCTAGTAAATTATTAATCATATTAAGTAAATGTGAAAAAGTAAGATTTTTAACAATTTGAACTTATGACTTCTTAAGACCTCAAAAAAACACATGTTATTAGGCCCACTCAACCAATTAAAATTGACTAGAAAATAATGTGTTTAATCATCAACAGAGCAAAATGAAGCTCAAAGCTCATAGTCCGAGTTACATTCTCCAATGGCTACCTTTTTTTCTCTTCTAGCATAACATCGATGAAACTCACGTCCATGTTCATTATTTCATTTGAGCGAATCCTTGAATTGAAAGATGCAATTGCCCAGTCTTCAATTTTTAGGTATCTGGACTATAGTTTTATTGTTAAAGTTCCAATGACCATTCTTTGGAACCTCTTCCAGCTTTAGTGCAGTAAGTCAGGAACTTGACCATACATACGTACCCACTGTTTATCATACACCGTTACATCTATTGTTTGTGAAGCTCTTTTTGGTGGCTTGAGCTTCTTACCTTCATGATTGCACAGCATTTAACTTAACCCAAAAGATTTTAAAACTCTGAATCATGTCGAGATCTAATGTTTCAACAATGTGCACAAATGAATCTTGTAGATCTGCAAAACGGACTGTTTTTTTAGTGCAACGTTCGTTTGTTTTGGAATCGTGGTTCTGGTAAACAACCCTAGGGTAGTCAATTAAGAAGATACGCTTGTAACAGGGATATACTGCTATATTTTGGTCTCACCAAATGACTTTGTGATACTTGTCTGAGAGCACATGGAGTTACGCTCGAGCGCCTGGATATCATACACAGAAACACAAAGACTTCGGTCTTGATAACCTGATTCAAGGAATGGCCTCTAGCAAGAGACGTCGAGCACGAGAGTTGTCAGTTCAAGAATTTACATCATACACAATATTAGCACAAAGAAGGGTTCTAGGTGTGGTGTATATGCTACGCCATAGCCTTAGTTCCCACGATATTCTGTCATCTACTGTGAGAGAGCACATATGATACTTGGAGAATCTTGGCAAAAGTAAGGAATGAGGGAGGACTGTTCTCTAAGCTGGAATGGCCCAAACATATGATACAATTTTTTACTAACTCCTTGTTCATGAAAACGACACCAGCAAAACCTTTGAGAGAAATGCAGCAAATACAATGTTTTGGTTCTTTCCAATTTAGATCACATAGATCACATAGATCTTGCAAGTAAGCGAGGTATTGGAAAATCTCTGTCAATTTGCCAATTTTATGATACGCTCTATATCAGTTTCGGGACCCAGAAACAAATATTTCAATTCGTTTGCAGTTGGGCATAAAAATCTTATCGCGGTGTACTTAAAACCATTGTTCAAATGCCTCGTTCGGCGTGAGTATTACAGTCACGGTTGTTGTAAGGAGTTCGATGAGCATCTCCACGATGTAAAGAGTAATTGCCACTTTATTACGTCCAAACCTTTCACATTGATCAATACGATGTATATATACTGGATCGAATATTTTCTAATAATGTCTATTACTCCATCAATATTGTTTCAGTATATTAAAAGACCCTTCACAATATGCTCCCTTTCTTCTATACTAACAACAGCTTTTATTGATTGCCATATAAATTGCTCGTTCGAAAATTTAGAATAAGGTTATGAGAATGGACTTTATTTTTAATAAAGGATTTTTCCTTTTAAGCAAAACTTCCCTCGCAAGCGAACAATGACTTAATTTAATCATAATAATAGTGATTCGTTAGATCCATCCACTAATCCATTCTTCAAGAGCGATATCTTCTTTTTGCATATGACATGGCAGGGAGATAATGCCAAAGTGATAATCTTATTTTTTTTTTTTTAAATGATATAATCTTTATAATATAATTAAAATATTGAAAAGAGGTATGGGATATATTTTTGAAAAATGGATCATGCAAGGAAGTAGTATTGTGGGTTTATAAATTTTTGATAATTGAACAACTCTCCTTTTATTAAAAAAAAACATGGTAATAAAGTGAGGTATAGGGCAATGAAGTAAGGTATATTAGAACAATGGGTGATATAAGCGTTTAAAATATATGGATACAAAATAGTATATGAGAAGTGAGGAACATGTAGGAGGAAAGTTGGGTGCAATAGCTCACATTTTGAAGAATTTTAAATCTTGGACAAAATATTTTGGAAAGAATTGTAATTAAGGAACATCTTTAATGCTATAGAGTTGGATGATTTCATGAGGACATCGGAGAATGTATTTCATTTTAATGAAGTTGAGTATAGATTTGATCTTATCTCTCTGTCACAAATAATTATTGTAATAAATTCTAGTAGTTGATAACCTTTAGATCGATAGGATAGCTCTAGAATAGTTGGAGGGAAGAGCTCGAAGAGCCCCTCTTGTATAAAACTTTGTATTTTTGTTGAGAAAAGGCTGTTGAAATTGTTGTTGTTGGCACTCTAGTTATTGAGAGTTGTTTCCATTGTAGCTAGGAGTCAAGAGTATGTATATTTCAGTTGATTGAATGAATATAACAGAGGAGCATTGTCCCAAATGTCTCGTGTTGTTGCGTTTATATTAATGAATGGATCCTAGAATTTATGTTATTTACAATTCTTTGTTATTTCTCATTCTTGTGCTTATGAATGCATTTACATGGTTGAATGTATGAATCTATGAATATTTAAGATAAGTTTCAAGTGTTTCTCTTTTACAAGCAAGTGCAAGTGTGCATAGGGTTCGCAAAGTGTGCATTGAAATAGTCTGTTTCGACTCGCGAGCTCAGAAGAGATAAAGTGAAACTTATATAGGTGCAAGGAGTGCATAGTGTCTGCAAGGTATGCAACAGAGCCCCTTTTGGCTCATAAATGTTTGGAGAGATAGCTTGAAGGAAATCCGTCTACAAGGAGTGCATGACAGAGTCTTTTGACTCAGAAGTTCAGAAGGGTTCGCGAAGGTTGTCTATAGAGAACGGAATTTCTGGAGGAGGACTTGTTACAAGGCATGCGCAGGCTGAGATTCGACTAAGCGTCGAAGATAACATTCTAAGGAGAAACACGTTTGAGAAAGAACAAAGATCATGAGGAAGAGAGGAGAGAAACCTTCAAAGGGAGGAGTCCTTTAAGGTTTTCGCATAATTAACAAAGTGATATCCGTCCAAGAGGGATTGGGATCATTCCACACTCTCAGATTTGTGAAAATTTGCACGGAGAAGTTAGTCACAAGGTTTTTCGACATTTTGGAGTTCTGAACGTTTCGAAGTATTGAGAGCTGGGATCATTGAAGTCATGAATTCGTGACGCGAATCTTAACCGTTGGCTACGAGGAGACACATGGAAATGGATTAGAGAATCTAGGAGTTAAGAGGTCTCGAGAAAGTAAGCATGGATTAGGTGTGATCTTCGCGAAGTCGCGAAACCTGAAGTACAACTAGACCGTTAGATCCAATGAGACATGTGGAAAAATTTCATAGATTCAGAGAAAGGTGTTTCAGGAGGAACCAAAGGCAGAGGTTGCAATATCGTTGGAGCCCGAAGTGGTGAAGTGGTGGCCCAAGGTTATAACCCGTGTTAACAAAGGAGAT
>JASDQU010373391.1:102190-113635 GCA_032191745.1 Picea mariana | reverse complement strand
TCAGCTCTCAATCATAATAAAATTATTCAATTGGAATCATAAAAGGGACAGTAATATCAATGTTATAACTTAACTTAATTAAATTTTTTATATGTTTAAAGTCATTAGAAAAAGGGCATATCATACATGTTACCATGTTCCCATTGCACGAAAACCTAAATGTTACCATCTTCCCATTGAATATACTATTTGTCATATAAATTAAACCACCTCCCCATTTTGTTTAAACTTATTTTCGACCAGGGAAATATTTTGAAATATCTTATTTTTTTATAATTTTTTTGACAGTGACTTTGGTCGATTCATGATAGCAGGTGAGGACACATTAAAAATGGATGGAACTGATAAGTGCAGATGCAACTAGAATGATTGACTTACACATCATTGAATCACCTATGATCAGTCATATGAGGAAACTAGATAATAGTCTATCTCAATCACACTTCACCTCTATAGGTCCTATGATTAGATATTTGTTTGCATCTGGTGGATCTACAGTTTGATTTGGAGATACTATTGATAGGTTTTTTCTTTTCAAATGAACCCAATATGGATGGTTGGATGGAAATAAGCTTATCTAAGTTAGTCCCTTACTTCTTCTGGTTATCCCTAATAGCTTAGGGTTATCCCCAGTCTCTTACTGTAGAGATGGTGCCTTGCAAGCCAAATTAGATGAAGAGAAATATATAATTCATGCTTATCCCTGGTAGCTCAGGGTTAGCCCCTTTCTGTTACAACACAATTGTTTCCCTACAAGACAGATTAGATGAAGATTGATATATAGTTCGAGATATAGTTTGTGGTCAAAATCCAGTTTTAGAGACACACATATAGCCTAGATAAGAATCCATATAGATAAAGCCAAAATCTAGGCCAAGGTAACAACCAACTACTACTACCATAGCCAAGCTAACAATGTATTTCTTTATCTCAGATGGAGGTTCCTTTATATTTATATTTCCATAGCCAAGCTAACAATGGCATTCAACAAAGTAGCGAGGTTCCTTTATATTGATATTGCCACCATGGAGAAGAAATCGAATTGAAAAGACACTCATATCAAGGTGGAGGAGCTCCAAAAACTAGCTAGAAGGGAGGGTTGGTCCTACAACTAGAATAGGAGCGTCCTAATCCTTTACCTCAACTATTCTRTCTRAAGTATAAACAATTGATTATGTCTAATTCATGGCATTTTCTTATGTTTCCGAGCGTATCTTGCTATAAAACAACTGCAAAATCATTGCAGGTCCTTTGTATACAACCAATTTCTCCTACGAGAGAGCCTYTTCTTTATGATAGCARCMGTAATTTGAATTCAAATATTTTTTGTTCTGCAAGTAAAAATCAGGAAATTTGTAGAGTAGTAACTTCTASAAAATAAGATGAAAGGATCAGGCCCAGATGGATTTGACTCTTCAATTCTCTCATAGAGGACAGGGGTGGGTGGTGACTTCTTAAATATTAGTCAAGGCTATCGGATATTGATATGAAAAAGTATGATCTATGGATATTTATCTGTAGGTAAAGAATCTTAAATTTGTGCTTAATCAACCTAGACTACAAACTCTCTAGAGGGCTGGCTAAGGGCTAGTTAAGGCTCTTACTTCTCTTATGATCTAYTAATTATAATTATGATATTCACTYATCAATTAGTCATTCCTTCGACACTATATATCTATGGAGCGAAGGCAACACTTGCGAGAGAGGTAGTTGAAATATAGCCCACAACGCCAATTGAAGTGGAAATCTATTAATCATTCACTTCAAAGTTTATAATTGTATAAAGCAGGATTGCATGAAACATTATTTAAATATTTTTATTGTTATTTTTGAAATAAACTAATTTATGCTTTCCTACCTCGGTAGAGACTTCCTTTTCTATCCGGACCAAGGATGGACTTTCTTGCTAGCTCACTACTCACTCGGTGCTAGAAATCTAGCTCACAAGGAGCTCAACGCTAGTACATGGTCTTGGTCACCCTAGATGGGAAGTTGTTTCTTTCTTTATCCGCTCATTTCTCCCTCCCACTTGGTAAGTATTTGGCTCAAAAACCTATTTGAATCAGAAAAATTTTCTTCTTTGTAAAAACCAACAATTGGGAAGTACCTTAAAATATCTTTCAAAGCTAAGAAACACTAGATTTATTGATTATCTTGAAATGTTATGCTGAAATCATAGCTTGGTTTTCATGACATGTAACTCTGACAGACTCAGTCGTGCTCAGAGAAAACTTGAACCAAGGGAGGTAGGGGGTAGGTGCAACTATCTTTCCTCTTTTACTTCAATTGTAGGTCCACGATTTCCAACGCTTTTCCAGTGAAAGCTTCATCTCACGAATGCCCAAACTCACTACACCATCAATAACCTATGTTGTGGCATATGATGAAGCCAAAGATGATGAGGCAGTGGGTTGGGGTGAAACATGCCTCACCATAGCCGATGAGGCAGTGGGTTCGCGTGAAACATTGCAGAAATGTAGCATTTCCTCTCTCTATAGAACGAGGGTGATCAATAGATAGAGAGTGTAATTTAGATAGGATTTGAATATATGTAAATGGATGAAAATATAGAGGGTGTAAGGGAAGGATGAAGAATAAAGAGTTGGAAGGATGCAGATTAACTGATGTTGTAACAAGGATGCAGGATTAACCGATGATCTAGCTTCTTTGTTAGAAGATGAAGATTCAGCATATACTTTCAGAAACAAAGGTAAGATTAACTTCATTGAACATTGGCAATGCAATAAAGGAAACATCAACTTTCTTACCTCGAAGGCTACATTTGAGGGGATCTAAACACGAGAGGCTCTAAATGGGGATGAATAGATAGCCACAACGAATACAGATCTAGGAGGTGAATGGATACACACTCTGAATACCCCTCACCATAATGCATACACAGATCGATTTGCTTGATTTGTTACACCATTGTCATCGTCCTCAGAAAAATCATGTCAAAAAAATATCTATGATCAATTATGATCAATGAAATTTCTCGGATCGATGAGATCAATAAAGTTATAATAGATTGAAAACTATGTTGGAAAAAAAATAATTTTATATTCAATATGAAATTATAATAGATATCTATATTGTTAGCCAATAATATATTTGATAGAATGAATTTAAATATTATGAAAAATAATAAAACAAATCCTTTTATATACAAGTTTGGAAAGTCAAAAAATATTTATGTTCAAACTCTCAATGTAATCAATGGTCAACCCCGAATAGAATGTTATAGTTTGTGCATTGCATTGCCCTCTCGAGGAACTAATAAGAAGCATCAACTCTACTTATGACATTAAAACTATTTTATTGTATTCATTTAAACTAGTTCATAAGATTCTCATTTATATTTTATTATATGTGAATGTGATTTATAATAATCTAATTAATAAATTTATCAATTTACATTAAAAATTCTATACTATTGTGTATTTTTAATGAATATATATATATATATATATATATATATATATATATATATATATATATATATATATATTTTAAATATTTATATAATAAAACAATTTCACACTATTCAAATTTTAAATATATTCATATTAAATTAAATAAAGAAAATGTTGAATCATTAAAAAAGAATCTTTTATAATATAATATAATTAAATTATATATTAGTAATAATCATTTATAAAAGTGGTTGATATAGTCATTTTCCAACCATTTTTATAAAGCTGTTGTCACTTTTACAAAATGGTTATTGTTAGTTGATGATCGACATATCTTGAAAATGACCATTAATATATTAAAATAATTATTACATTTATGTAATAATATTTAATAATTTTAATTTAATACATTAATTTAATATATTAATGTATGTAATACAATAAAAATGTATAAATTAAAGTATTAATTTACATTAATGTATAATGTAAGGTATTAATTAATTGACATATTAATAATGTAATTTATTAATTAATTAATACATAAATACATTATTAATTAATGTATTGCTAAATTATTAATACACTAACAAAGTAAAACATTGATACTATATATTATTAATACATTAATACTATATAATTAATACATTTATTACAAACAATTATGGTTTACTATCCTATGTTCTTATCATCATAACTATGAATGGCATTAAAATATTAATAAAGTAGTAATACATTACTAAAATATTAATACATTATTACATAAATGTAATGTATAAATTAAATTATTAATTAATATTAATGTATAATGTATGAATTAATTAATACATTCATATAATATTGGTATTTACATTAAAAAAAATAATACATTATTAGAATAATAACTGAAAAATACATTTAATATGTTAAATACATTAATAAATTATTAATACATTAAAACATTAATAAAATATTAATTAGATTATGTTAATACATTATTAGAATAATAATTGAAAAATACATTTAATATGTTAAATACATTAATAAATTATTAATACTTTAAAACATTAATAAAGTATTAATTAGATTATAACATAGTACATTGATAATACATCAATAAGTATTAATTAGATTATAACATAGTACATTGATAATACATCAATAAAGTAATTATACACTAAGTTTAATTAAGTTAGTAATACATTATTAAATATATTAAAATAATATATTAATATAGTAAAATAATATATTAATACATTAATAGTATTATTTTTCATACATTAATACTATATATATTATTACTACATTAATGACATTAATAAATTAATATTATTAATACATTAACACTATTGATACCTTTTTACATAAATGGAATGTATAAATTAAAGTATTAATTAACATTAATGTATAATCTAATGTATTAATTAATTGAAGCATTAATAATATATTGTATTAATTAATTAACTCATTTATACAATATTAATTAATACAATGCTAAAGTATTAATATACTAATAAAGAAATACATTAATACATAAGTAATACATTAAGCTTAATGACTTTAATAATACATTATTAAATTATTAATACTTTAAGAATACATTATTGCATTGATATATAATGTACAAATTAAAGTATTAAAACATTAATGTATAATGTAACATGTTAAATTATAAAGAGATTAATACATTAATTTAGAATGACCTTGGTTCACTATGGTTGAGCATGATCATGGTTTCTTATGGTTGAGCATGATCATGGTTTCTTACAGTTAGGTAGACCTTAGTTGACTTTGGGAAGGAAAGGTTGAATATGATTGATTGTGGTTATCCTTCCCCATGGTTGACTGTGGTTGACCATGACCATGGTTGACTATGGTTGATGAGGGTTTATTATCGTCGACCATACCCATGGTTGACATTTATTTACCATGCCCATGTTGATTATGTTTAACCATTGACCTTAATGACGTTAGCAATACGTTATTAAATTATTACTACATTAATAATACATTATTGCATTAATATAATGTAAAAAATAAACTATTAATACATTAATGTATAATGTAACATGTCAAATTATTAACTCATTAATACATTAATTGATAAAGATCTTGGTTCACTATGGTTGACCATGACCATGGTTGACTAGGGTTTATTATGGTCGACCATACCCATAGCTTACCTTCATTGACTATGTAGATCTCATTATGGTGGGCCATGTTGATTATGTTTAAGCATAGTTTACTATGGAACTATTGCATTGCAATATTGATCATGTTTTGTGCGTCACATTGCGACACTAGATTTTGTTTGTCCCATTGTGACATCAAGTTTTTCCTGTCACATTGTGACATCAAATTTTCTTCGTCACATGAGATAGAAATATTATGGTCATCAAATTACGATGAAGGATTTTTTTTGGTCACGTTATGGCATTGGAATAAGTTTCTCACAACCCAATAGTGGGTTCTATTCATCATATTGTGATGTTGGGAAATGTTTGTTTCATTGCAATGTTGGTCTATGTTTGTCACATTGCCACATTCAGTTGTCTATATCACATTGTGACAATGAATTGTGTTCATCTCATTGTGATTTTTGGAAATATATGTCACATTGCAAAATCATGATACATGCGTCACATTCGAACATGAGGGCATGTTCGTCATACTGTGACATTACTATGGTTGGTAGATTGCAATGTTATTATGTTTGACACATTGCGATGTTTGGAAATGTTTGGCACATTGCGACCTCAAGATATGTGTGTGACATTGTGATGACAAGGAGATAAACAACACATTGTCATGTCTCGCAATGTATGTCATAATACGACATTAGGATATGTGCATCACATTGAAATGTATTAATGTGTAATGTGTAATGTAATGTATTAATTCATTTATACATTTATACAATATTAATTAATACGGTGCTAAAGTATTAATACACTAATAAAGTAATACCTTAATAATACATTATTAGAGAAACAATACAAAAAAAACACATTTTAAACATTTAATACATTTAACATATGAAATGCATTAATAAATACATTTCTAACTCATCAATATTTGAAAAAAATTATAAAGTATTAATACATTAATGTATAATGTAACGTATTAATTAATTGACACATTAATAATGTAATGTATGAATTAAGTAACATATTTATACAATGGTAGATTATTAATACACTAATAAAGTAATATGTTTTTTTTTTTTACAAAAACGGATAGAGGATATTTATAGATTTAGGTCTGACAAATAAGTTGTCGGGTGATTTACATTCCAGAGTAGAACAACATATGGGGATGCTTGTTCAATAAAAAAACCCAGGTTCTTAGTAAAAAATTCCAGAGGGTAGATGGATTCCCCGGGGGAGAATGAAGTGCTTGGCTTAGCTGCCGCAGAATGAAACATAAACTGAAACAAAAATAAGAAGTAAATAGACTGAAACATGGACTAGGCATTCTAGTCGTCGTCTGAACTATCCTGGGGTTTTGTATCTTTGGTCCAGGATTTGGAAAGCTCCTCGACCTTTGCTTCTAGCTTGCTGACACGGTGTTACAGAGTTCCTAGAACCTTTTCCATACCCTTGAATTTATCTTTGAAATCGTTGTTCACATCTTCTCTAATCGATTTGAGTTCTTGGTTCAGTGACTTCCAGTGGTTTGCTCCAACTATGTCCATGTTGAGCATTAGATTGGACTGCTCCTTGGCTTGAATCTTGATCGTGTCGATCTTGGACTGCAGCTGAGAGAGTCTTTCTTCCATCATGGGCTCTGGATTGGAGGACAAAGACATTTCTTTTCCCTTCCCTTGGACCACGAAATCATCAGAATGAGATAGCTCCTCTAAGAGGGGAAGAGATGGGGTTCTACTGCCCAGGCTTCAGAGATTTATAATAGGCCTAGTCTGTGGTGTCACATGGGCCATGGGGATGCCCTCATGCCTTCTATGTACTTCATATCTTAATCTGACTTGGTTTTTCCTGCAAGTGGGGGTGTGCAATCCTGAAAAGTACATCTGAATCTCTTTTGAGGGGGGAAGAATTGGCATCAGCGTGACCAGGGGTGGGGATTTTGACTAGGGATTACGATATTTGAGTGTACCTATAGTCTTCATTTACTTGGGTTGCTCCCTTGCTCAAGAGTGCTCCCTTGTTGGCTTCGACGTCTATGATATTATTGAGATCTCTTAGGATATGGAAGACTTTAGTTGATCTGAAATTGGAAAGGAGGAGAATAATATTCATGTAGACTTGAGCTAGAAAAATATTTTTTGGTTTCTGTTTTAATGCAATGGCCTAAATTATGATCCTAGAGTCTCCGAAAACAATGAGGTTTTCAACGTTACGTTCAATTGCTAAATTTAGACCCTGCCATAGGGCTAGGATTTCAGCTTGGTTGTTGGTGTCCATTCTGAGTCCCCAGACGATGGTTAGCTCTATGTTGCCGAGGGGATCTAATAATACACCCCCTCCTCCTGCTTCTCTGTGATTCCCTTTCGAGGCCCCATCAAAGTAGAGACAGTGTTCTTTGAGGGAGGAGCGCCATTTGATAAATTCTTCCTCCTCCATTATGATTTCCCATATTTCTTTTTGGGGAATTGTGGGGGTCTCTCTGCTTGAATGGTTAGCGATAATTTCTTTGAGTCAGTTGTCCTCTTCTTGATTTAGAGACTCAGAGTTCTTGAGATTCTGTTTGGTGTTCAGGGCTTCTTCCATCATGACTTTTATTTTTAGAGCAATTTTAGGCAGAGTTCTGCTTTCCTCACGAAAGATTCTGTTGTTCCTTTCAAGCCAAACTTTCCAGAAAAGGAACATGGGGAGCCACATCCAACAAGTTTTCAGGAGGCTCTTTTTCCTCAGTGGAAACTGGGCGAGAGTCTTCCACTTTCTTATCAACTCAGTCAAAGAAGAGGGGAGTTGAGTTCTTACTAATCTCATGAAATATGACTAGACCTCTCTTGTGAACCCACATTCGATGAAGATGTGGTCTACAGTTTCTTCAGCCTTCATACACAACAGGCAATGGGAAGGACCTTCCCAGCCTTTCTTCTTTAAAATATCAGTGTTCAGAGCACTTTTGTGACTAAGTGTCCAATTGAACATGTCGATTTTGGGAATAGAGGGGTAATGCCAGATTGTTTTCCAACGAGTTGGATCTGGGGGAACAGTGGATATTGCTTGAATCTCCTTGTAACCAACCACAATAGTATAATTCCCCGTGGAACTCCCCCATCCTCATTTGTCTTTTAAATTTTCCTTGCAAGGTGACTTTCCTTGGAGGGCTTCTAGGAGGGAATCGGCTTCCATTTCCAGATTCACAGGGTAGTCTCCAAGCAACCACTTTTTTCAGTGTGAGTTTTCACTTTCTCCCCATTCCGAAATGTCCCAAATTGTTCTGTAGTTGTTTCTTTGCAACCAATTTTTTATATTCTCAGTTCCTTCCATTTGGTTCAGAGGCTTTGAGACGAGGATAGATTCCTCCCAGATCCTGATCTTCTTTCCATTGCTAGGTATCTAAGTGAGTTTTCCTTTTAGGTGATCGTGAGCTCTTAAGCAGAGAGAAAAAATCGAGGAGCCTTTCGAGACTTTTTCGGGGGCAATCCAGGCATCTATCTCTTTTTCCTAGGAAGTATTTTTTGCAGAGGGTTCTCTTACTCCAGGTGTTTTTCCTCGAGACTAACTGCAATAGAATTTTGGCCCCCATTGCTATATTTTAGATGGCCACATCTTGAATTTGCATACCACCTTCAAGGAGAGGCTTTTTGATCTTGTCCCAGCTGAGAAGGTGGATTTTTCTTTCATTGTTCCTACCTCCTTCTCAGAGGAATCGACGCATCATCCCATCAATTTTGAACGTTATCGTTTTGGGGGATAGAAGGATTGAGTTCTAGTAAAGAGGAAGGTTGGTAAGGAAAACCTTCATCATAACTACTTTACCTGCCAAATTAAGCCAATTTTCTCCCCAAGACTGTATTCTGAGCTTCATCTTTTCTAGGAGAGGCAACCAGTGTTTAACTTAGGGGGTAGACTTGAAAAGAGGGAATCCAAGATACTTGATTGAATCCCAGTTGATAGTGCCATCTATTTCTAGGGTCCTAGATATGTCATTGATTTCTATGATCATGCAATTCCAGCCGTAGATCTTACTTTTATGGAGACTTATTGCATTGCCTGAAGCTTTATTATAATTTTCTAGCTTTGTTTTGAATCTCCTTGTAGTATTGTTGTTGGCTTCACTAAGTAAAAGAGTGTCATCGGTGAATTGTGCATGGTTGATGTGTTTGACATTGTGAGGCATTTTTATTCCTGAAAAAGATCTGTTCTGGAGGCAGTTGTCTAATTGGAAGATGAGAACAGAGGCTTGGTTGGCCTAGAGTAGTGGGGAAAGGGGCCACCCTTGTCTTAAGCCCCTTGTAGCTTGGAAGAATTATGAGGGCTGACCATTTACTAGTGGAGCAATCCAGGGGTGTGAGATGCATGCCTCAACCCAATTTATGAATCTTTTTTCAAAGCCTAGTTTGTGCATCACAACAAAAAGGAAGTCAAGCCGCACTTTGTCAAAAGCATTGGCGAGATCAAGTTTAACTATCATACCTTTCTATTTTCTCTGGCAGCTAGAGTGGATGGCCTCTTGGACTAGGATGATATTATCCATAATTTGCCTTCCTTTCATGAATCCTCCCTGGTTTTCCGAAATAATTCTTGGGAGCATATTTTTGAGCCTGTTGGCTATAATTTTGGTGATGATCTTATAGCATGTGTTGCATAAGAAGATGGGGTGGAATATGTTGAAGGAGTTGGCTCCTTTTTCTTTGGGGATTAGATATAGGAAGCAAGAGTTGGTACTTCCTCCCAGCTTGGTATAGTTCTGTGACTTATTTACCATTCTTAGGAGGTGTCTTTTAATAATTGGCCAGCAGGAGTTGTAGAAGCGGGCTGTGAATCCATATGGACCGGGTGCTTTGACTGGCTCCATTTGTTGTAAGGTTGATCTTATCTCTTGCATGCTTATTGGGGTAGAAAAATTTTGGTTCTCATCATTCCCTACCATCTCCAGCACCAAAGAGAGGGGGTAGATCATCATATCTAAGGGGTCAGCTTCTAGGGAAATGAACAGATCTTTGAAGAAGGAGTGAGAAGCTTTTTTGATTTCCTCGAAGTCTTTGATCATTTGGTCCTGGGAATTTATTTCAGTAACTGTGTTGAAGTTCTTCTGAGCCTCTGCTTCCTTGTGGAAGAAGGTGGTATTTGTTTCCCCTATTTGCAGCTACAGGCTTCTTGATTTCACTCTCCAATATTCTTCTTCTGTTCCGTATGCTTGGTGGAGGGATTTTTGCAGGGTAGCCTCTTGGGTAAGAGAGTCTTGGTTCGGGGGGGAGTCTTCTAGTTCTTGTTGGAGGTGATCCAAGGCTTTTTGGATTCGGAGCTTCTTAGAAGAAGGGGATCAAATATCTTTTTCCTAGGCTTTAAGTTCCTTTTTTAGCACTCAAATTTTTTCTTCCCAGATGTAGAAGGGGGAGCCAGTCGTCTTTCTATTCCATGACTCAAAGATGACCTACTGGAATCCTTCTAGATTTGTCCAAAGGGGGATGAAACAGAATGGGATAGGTCCCAAGTTTTCTCCAGGGTCAAGAGTTAGCAGGATGGGTTTATGATCTGAGGTACAGTGTGGAAGGATTTTCGAGGTGGCTAGAAGGCCAAGGGTCAAAAAAGAGGTTTGAACTAGGAATCTGTCTAGACGGGTTGCAATGTGTCCTGGGCCTAAGCGCTTGTTGGACCAAGTGTATTTCCCCCGGGAGGGCTTGACAACCTCCAGATCCAAGTCTATCATAAGGTCTTCCACCCACTCTCTTGCTGGGTCTCGGACTAGCGAGCCTCCTTTTTTTTCTGTAGCAACGAGGGTTACATTGAGGTCACCGACGATCACTATATTTTAAGTGGCATGCCCTCTTAGGAAATATTTTAGCGAATCCCAACAGTTCTTCTTTTCTGATAGTAATACAGGGACATAGAGGTTAAACAGACTTACCTGGTGGCCCGAG
>JASDQU010373391.1:36238-54660 GCA_032191745.1 Picea mariana | reverse complement strand
AACTTGTTCATGTTCATTTTCATTTGTATTTGAACTGGTTTCAAACTGAATCTTTTGATACTTGGGTACTTCTTGTTGTTTCATTTGAACATCTACATTTGATTTGATGAGAGATGATTCATCAAATATTACATCTCTGTTAATGGTGATATTGTGGGTAGTAGGATCCCACAACCTGTACCCCTTAATACCATCACCATATCCAATGAAGATAAGTCTTTTTTATTTTGGATCTAATTTAGAACGCTGATGTTTCGGAATTAGAGCATAGGCATCACAACCAAAAACTTTAAGATTAGAATAATTACAAGGGTGACCTGTCCATACCTCCTCGGGAATTTTGCATTCTATTGCTGTTGATGGTGATCGATTCACCAGATAACAAGCTGTAGTTACTGCTTCTGCCCATAGTTCCTACTGCAAATTGGCGTTACTAAGCATACTCCTTTCTCTCTCTAGAAGAGTCATGTTCATGCGTTCAACAACTCCATTTTGTTGAGGAGTATAGGCAGTGGTTTTATGCCTATCGATCCCAAATTCCTGGCAATAATTCTCAAACTCCATTGACGTAAATTCACCACCAATATATGCTCTTAAGCATTTAATGGATCTACCAGTGCTCTTTTCCAATAAATTTCTAAAGTGCTTGAAACTGTAAATACATCAGCCTTACTTTTTAACATATAGATCCACACCTTCCTAGAGAAATCATCTATAAAAGTTACAAAATATGATGATCCTCCATATNGGATGGTCCCCAAACATCAGAATGAATATAGTCTAGGATTCCTTCACTGGTGTGTCTTCCGGTTTTAAATCTCTGCCTATTTCATTTTCCATAAACACAGTGCTTGCAGAAATCTAATTTTAAAGACTTTAGGCTAGGAAGTAACTTGCGATTAGTTAATACCTTTAATCCTTGTTCGCTCATATGACCCAACCATTGATGCCACAGTCGAACAGAATCACTGTCGTTCTCAGATACCACTGTCGTATGATCTGATTCAGTCCTCCCTTCTAACAGAAACAGATTACCAATGTTCTTTGCTTTCATAAACAGTAGAATTCCTTTGTATACATTCATAACTCCACCTTGAACAATGGTCTTATAGTCTCCTCTGTCTAAGACTCCCAAAGAGATTAGGTTCTTCCTAAGATCAGGTACATGTCTTACATCAGTTAGTGTTTTAATAGCCATCAAACATTTTAATTCGGATGCTACCAATCCCCACAACTCTAGATGAAATATTAATACCCATGTAAACAACTCCATCATCTATAGACTGGTAAGTAATAAACCAATGTCTCTTAAGACACATGTGGTTTGAAGCACCAGAATCTAATAGCCAATGTTGATCATGACGTGAACCAATACTAATTGATAAAACTTCATCAGCTATACCTGAAACTATTGCTGAACTTGTTTCGGTTGCATTTGCTTCCTTCGTCTCCTTTTGAAGGTCTTGTTTGGAGGTTTGTTGTCGCTTCCAACAATCCTTCTTCAGGTGTCCAGATTTTCCACAAAACCAACACTTGATTTTGCTCTTTCTGCCTTTTGATTTTGATCGAGAGAAATCCCTCTCACCCTGTCCTCTTTCTTTTGTTCTACCTCTGACCACCAATGCCTCAGATGTAGAGGTTTCTTGATTGGATTTCTTCCTTATTTCCTCAGATAGTAAAGCTCCAACAGTATCATCAAACTCAATAGTTTCTGTTGAACTGAAACTAATAGAGGTAACGAAATGATCCCATGACACGGGCATAGAACACAATAATGTAATTGCCTTATCTTCGGATTAAAATTTCACACCCATGCTATTCAAATGGACTAGAAGAGTATTGAAAGTATTTAGATGATCAACAATTTTCATACCTTCCTTCATGCGCAAACTATATAGTTGTCTTTTCAGAAAGATCCTGTTTGTCAAGGATTTCGTCATGTATAAGCTTTCCAGCTTTGACCACAAACCGGTTGATGTCTTCTCTGTAACAATGTTGAACAGTACATCGTCGGCCAAACACAGGCATATGGCACTCAGTGCTCTTACATCCATCTCATCCCAGTCTTCATTTGTTATGGACGCGGGTTGCTTTTCTTTTCCCAAAAGCGCCTTCACCACTCCTTGTTGCATGAGCAGATCATGCATCTTAACCTTCCAGATCTCGAAATTGTTCTTGCCATTAAATTTTTCAATTTCAAACTTAGCACTCTGAATCTTTTTTATTAGAGAAAACATAAAAGAAGCAAACACCATTGTTTGTAATATCCAAGGCCCTTTAAAAAAAAAAAATGTGAAGAAATAATCTTGTGCAATTTTCAAAAAAAAATTACATACCTTATTCCTCCACAGATTTAATAAAAAATCCACTCCACCTTATTCCTCCACCCTTCAACATCCTCTATATTATATTTAAATTCTCAAATATAATAAAAAACCTCTCTTTAATACTTTCCAAAAAAGTAATAAGTATAAAATCTTTAATACTTTCCAAAAAATAAAGTAAACGTATACTTTTAAATGACAGGAATCTTTAATACTTGCCAAAAAATGTAAACTTATAGTTTTTGAAAGAAAATTTCACAAGAATATTTTTTAGCGCTCCTTCGGAGGGTACAGGGGTGCGCTGCATCAAAACTATAATCCGCGTGTAAGTGGAGTAGAGGGCTGGCACTCCCTTTAGTCGGTAAGGTGAGTGCTCGCTCCCTTTCAGCGCTCCCTCTCAAAAAACCGTGATTTTCATTAATCAACGTGCCCTTCGACTTGGTCTCCAGCACTGGCGTTCGTTTGCAATGATAGCCAAGCGCCAATGCTATTTCAACAGTGATTTCAATGCGGCTTCTTCCAGTCTGCACCCTCATCATCTCTTCCTCAGCTCTGATACCACTTGTTGTAATTTGCAAATGCAGAAACACAAATTACCATAAGATAATCAATACAAATGCAAACAAAGAACACACCAATTTACGTGGTTCACCCAAAAGTTGGGCTACGTCCACCAAGCATAGGTATCGATTATCTTATTATTTAGCTAATGGAGATTACAGTCGGGTCTCACTCCTCTCTGACACTCACAGCCTCTACGGGCATACAAATTTATAGCAATATACACATTAAATGTAATCTCATCCATATTCTAACTTAGGCGCATTGGTTACAACCAACCCCGGTTTATAGGATCTGAAATCCTATTCATGGATGAGTTGTTGTCACCGTTTCCAACATTTGATGGGGATGAAGGAAATAATCAACAAAGTAAGCCATAAAGGAATTTGCAGAAATGAAGCCGTATGGAATGCCCAGCTCTTCAATTTCCCTATGAATTTTCTTTTTAGTGTCATAGACACTCTGAAACGGAGGGAAAGCAGCTTCTACTCGGTCAACATCATTGCCAAACTCAGAGGGTAGAAATCTCTGCTTTACATAAATGAAAGGACGACCCAAAACACAGAAATCAATATAGTTGTAAATATTTGCAGAGGCTGACACTACTCAAATAATATGAAATGGTCTATATACCTTGATATTTCCAATTTATTTAATGGACCGTATGACATTAAGCTGATCCAAATGTTGAGGAACGACAACTGCGGATATTACTATGTATACTTGCTTGATTGCATCCACAAGATCGTGATCATCTAAAGATCCCTATTAGATAATTGCCAGAGAAAATGCACTAGCTTTCTGCTTCATATCATAATAAATAAAGTGTTAATGTGAATATCACAATAATCGAAGAATATTACACGAATAATGGAAAATAACAGAGAATCTTTTATTGCAAGAATATGAATGCCATTATCTTTGAATTCTTGAAGTAATTCATTCTTTGAGGAATCAAGAGTTGTTGCTTTAGCGGGACGGACAAGGACAAATGTTGGATAGCCTTGTTGATAAATTGTGAAGCAAGAAATGCAGAGAGAAAGAATAGAACAGAAAATAATATATTAGAATATAAGAAGAAGAGTACAAAACGAGTACATGAAGAAGTGTCTATGCAAAGGGAAATAGCTGAGCTAAATAGGCTCAAGCAAATCAAGAATAGAAAGTACAGCTGGCCAGAATAGCTAGCAATGTACAGTGAGCCTGTTGAGGTTACATTATATTTAACACTCCCTCTTAAACTCAATAGTTACAACCATCGGCACTAATTATGCCTAAGTGTTGTCTCTGAAAATCAAAAACCAATTTTCCCAGTGGCTTTGTAAAGATATCAGCAAGTTGATCTCAAGAACCATAGAATTGTAGTACAATATCACCATTATTGACTAGCTCGCGTATGAAATGAAAACAAGTGTCAATGTGTTTGTTGTTCTTGTGAAATACATGATTTTTAGATAAAGCAATTGCTGAAGTATTGTCATAGAAAATAGGAGTTGGATCATTTTCTGTATGTTACATATCTTTCAATATTCTTCTCAGCCACACAGCTTGACAGGAAGCTGAGGTAGCAGCGACATACTCTGCCTCTACAGAAGATATTGAAACAATTGTCTTTGGTGCCCATGAGATTAGGTTCGTGCCCAGCTCAAAAACATGTCTAGATGTGTTTTTCCTGTCATCTAGGCTGCCTGCAAAATCATTGTCTGTGTAACCAGAAAGTTGATTACTATCAGATTTAGTGTACCATAAGCCGAAATTGAGAGTTCCTGCAACATATCTCAGAATTCGTTTTGCCATTTTCCAATGAGAATCTTTGGGGAATTCCATGAATCTGGAAACAAGACTGGCTACATACATAATGTCAGACCTAGCTGCTGTAAGATACAACAAACTGCCTACTAAGCTTTTGTACAAGGTAGAGTCCACTGTAGGGCCTTCATCTTTCTTGCTCAATTTTGTGCCTAGTGGTATGGGGGTTTCTGCTGGATTGCATTCTTCCATGTAGAATCTTTTGATGATGTTTGCTGCATACTTTTTCTGACAGACAAAAATGCCTTTGGTTGATTGATCAACGTCAATCCCTAAAAAATATTTTTTGATGCCAAGATCTGTCATCTCAAAGTCAGATTGCATGGCATGTTTAAAATCTGTTAACTCAAGATTTCCCGTATAGATCATGTCATCAACATTTAAACATACAATCAAAATTTTACCGTGCTGATCTGTTTTGGTGTAAAGAGTTGGCTCATTTTGACTTCTGCTGAAACCACTTTGGATCAGGTAAGTGTCAATTATGTTGTACCAAGCTCTTGAAGCTTTCTTTAAGCCATACAAGGATTTCTTCAACCGATATACTTTGGCTAGCTGCTCTTGGACTTCAAATCCAGGTGGTTGATCGACATAAACTTCTTCTTCTAAGAAACCATTCAGGAATGCTGACTTGACATCCATCTGGTATACTTGCCATTTGTGTTGGGCTGCTATGGCCAATAGAGTCCTTACAGTGTCTAATGTTGCTACTGGAGCAAAAGTTTCACCATAATCAGTACCAGGTTGTTGTGAGAATCCTCTGGCAACAAGTCTTGCCTTGTGTTTTTCAATCTGCCCTTTTTCATTGAGTTTAGTTTTGTAAACCCACTTGACACCAATACTCTTCTTGTGACTTGGCAAATCAACAAGATCCCATGTCTTGTTCTTCTCAATGGAGTCAATTTCTTAGTTCATGGCTTGAACTCAATGTGGCTCCTTAGCTGCTTCCTTAAAGGATGTAGGTTGACATGACATTAAAGCAAAAAGGTTGTGTTGTTCGAGTTCTCTGATTTTTTTGTTCAGAGAATGATTCTCTGCTGGAAGTTGAGTTATCCTGAGAATTTTCAGGTTGTCTCTGTACTTGCAATCTTGGAAGAATAGTTTGAGGGACTTGCTGTCCTGAATTTTCTACATTTTCAGAACTTGGCAGTAATGGCTTTTGGTTGTCCATTTGCTGATTTTCTGAATCATTCTAGAATAGATTTTCTAGAAATTTTACATCTTTGCTGAGAATTAGTTTCTTGGTGATTGGATTGTAAAGCCTGTAAGCTTTAGATGTTTCACTATATCCAGTGAAAATACATTTCTCACTTCTATCATCAAGTTTCTTCCTTAATTCGGAAGGTATGTGACTGTATGCTATGAATCTGGATGTCCTTAGATGTGCAACATTGAGCTTTGTCCCACTCCATGCTTCTTGAGGGACTTTTAGCTTTAGTTTGGTGGTTGGAAATCTATTCAGGAGATAAACTGAGCATGCTACTACTTCAGCCCAAAAAGTATTTGACAAACTTTTCTCTTTAAGAAGTGTTCTTGCCATATTCATTATTGTCTGATTTTTCCTTTCAGCCACTCCATTCTGTTGTGGAGTATACCTAGTTGTTGTTTGCATGATAATGCCTTGTGATTTGCAGAAATTTGCAAATTCTCTGGAGTTGTATTCTCCTCCTCCATCTGACCTGAGTGCTTTGATATATTTGTCACTCTGTTTTTCAGCTTCTGCCTTGAATTCTTTGAATTTTGCAAAAGTTTCAGACTTGTGTCTGAGAAAATAGATCCATATTTTTCTGCTGAAATCATCAATACACGTTAGAAAGTAAAAGCTACCACCTATTGACTCTGTTTGCATTGGTCCACATAGGTTAGTGTGAACAAGTTCAATATGTTGTTTGTCTTGAGTGGAAGATTGTGGAAAA
The DNA here is from genome assembly GCA_032191745.1 of Picea mariana. Taxonomy (NCBI): domain Eukaryota; kingdom Viridiplantae; phylum Streptophyta; class Pinopsida; order Pinales; family Pinaceae; genus Picea; species Picea mariana. The sequence goes on along the minus strand of JASDQU010373391.1, from coordinate 48,050 downwards.
CTAGTTCTCTTATGTTTTCCAAGTATGCAAGAATCACATGGGGGAATTTTCTCTTTAAAGATAGGAAGACCTTTGACCATGGAGTTCTTCTGAAGATGACTTAGACTCTTAAATGGTAGATGTCCAAATCTTGTATGCCAAACCATAGTTTTATTCAGGGTGGCACTTTGTGCATATGGTTGAATTAGATTTGCAGTTCTGAGGGTAAGGGGAAACATCCTATTTTGAGTCATGTGGATTTCAGAAATCAATTTTCTGCTTGGGATTTTGTCATATATCTTGCAAGATGCTCCCTCAAAGAGTACCTTATAGCCATGTTTAATGAGTTGTCCTACACTTAGAAAATTATGTTTCAGATCTAGAACATGATAGACATTGTTTATGTCTTTCCTTACATCCTGTTTAGTAAGAATAGGAATAGTTCGTTTTCCTTGAACTTTGACTAAGTAGTCATTTCCAAGTGTAATATCAAATGAGATTGAAGAATCAATGCATGGAAGTAAATCTTTGTTACCTGTCATGTGATTGTTGCACCCACTGTCCAGCAACCAGATATTTTTAGGTTGTTTTTCAGTCTTGTGGCATGAAAGAAACATCCCTCCTGAGTTTTCTCCCGTGTGATTTGACACATGTGCTCTGCCTGAGAGTTGATTTGCCTGCTTCTTCCTACATTCAGATTCATAGTGCCCATACTTTTTGCAGTAATAGCATTGTATTCTTGTTTTGTCATTTGATCTTCTCCCTCTGCCTCTTTGAGGATGGAATTTCTGATGTTGATTTTGTTGTTGATGTCTTTGACCTTGGAAATTTTGATTCGGATATTGTTGTCTGTTACCTCCACTGGAGTGAGGGTTACTTTGATTGCTCCCTCTTCCTTGGTGACCTCTGCTTCTTCCTCTGGCTCTCCCTCTCCTGAAGAAGAATTGAGTTTTGAAAGCATTGGAGATTGACTCATCTATGAGATGGAGTCTGGTATCATGTGTCACCAAAGAACCAATCAATTCATCTGTTGAAAAACTTGACAGATCCTTGGATTCAAGGATTGTTGTTACAACCATTTCAAATTTCTTTGGTAAACTTCTGAGGATTTTCTCAACAATGCGTTGATTACTGATGGTTTCACCAGTCAATCTGATCTGGTTCATGATTACCATGACTCTGGTCATGAACTAATCCACATTTTCGGACTCCATCATCCTTAGAGTTTCGAATTGCATTCTCAAGGTCTGCAGTTTAATTGTTTTGACCCTGTCATTTCCTTGGTCGGAAGATTTAAGGATGTCCCAGGCCTGTTTTGAAGTACCAGTGCTTGTGATTTTAGAAAAAATCGAGTCATCCACGGAATTTTGAATCCAAAATTTAGTTTTATTTTCTTTGTTTCTCTACGTTGCTTGAGCAATTTTCTACTGATTAGTCATGGCGGACAGGTCTGCTGGATCTGGTTCTACATATCCATGATCCATTTGATCCCAGCACTCTTGTGCTTGCAAGAATGATCTCTTCCGAAGAGATCAGAACTCATAGTTCTTTCCAAGAAGAATTGGACCCTCTGTTGGTCCTAAATTGCTAGACGTCGCCATCTTTTAAGGAATTCAACAAAATAAAAAAAAAAAATTCTTACTTACCTGTCTCTTGCATGTAATTTGCAGTGGTTTCAGAACTCCATTAAACGAGACCTTTGAATTCTCCAACTTCCGATTGTCGAAACGCCGATTGTCGATGAGAGCTTATTGGCCTTGAATTGGCCCTTAGTCTCTGTTCAATGTGACCACACGCCTAAAGGCTAAAGCGCTATGGGATTTTCTGGTTCTTTGTCCTGTTGAATCCCCAATCTCCGATTTACTGATTTATCGATATGGCTTTTCTCGCATTAGACCCTCCTGGCTATGCCCTAGTCCATGTGACCAGTTCTCACAAGACCGCGTCCTTATCTTTATTTCAGGGTTTTTTTTTTTTTTTTTGGCTTCGAAATCCCGATGTGCTCTAATTTCAGTTAGCCCTCCGGGCTAGACTCGTGGTCCATGCGACCTTGCCTTATATGACCACAGTCATACCTCTTTTCCTGGATTCGTGGTTTCGAATGTCGAAATGTATTGGATCTCTTGTCCACAGAATCCCCGATCTCTCGAAACTCGATATCCCGACAGATGACTTTTCTTTTCGAGAAATTTCCTGAATGCTTTGATCTCCTCCACACGTCCTCCTATGATGGATGGTCCTGATCTCTTCTCGCGATTTCAAGACTTCAAATGCTCTGGACATCTCGTCTTTAGGATTCGCGATTTTCTGAATCCCGTAATGCTGATGGACTCTCCTATCGGGATTTTTTTTTCGAAGGCCTCGATTTTTGCCACGTGTCCCAACAGATGGACAGCTCAAGTCTGCTTCGAGGGTTTCACTGTGGAGATTCCCGATCCCTCGTTTTGATGAGATGAGGTTACCTGGGCCCCATAATGGATCTTCTCATCCTTTCGAGATTTCGGACTTCGCAATTCTGAAATGCTTGTGCTTCTTGTCCTCAGGATTCGCGAAATGCCAAATCCTAATATGCCGATGGCCCTTTCCTTTCGGGACTTTCCCTGAAGGCTTAGATTGTTGCCACGTGTCCCCTCAAGATGGATGGTCCTCGTCGTTTCATGATTTCGTGACTTGCGACTCCAAATCCTCTGTCAACTTGAAACCCTGGTAGCCAAGATGACGACGGTTTTCTCGATCTCCGCCACGTGTCCGAACGAATGGACGGCTGTGATCTTTTCAGGATTTCGAGACTTTCGCCGTGGAGTGTCGTGACTTTTCGTCAACAAGACCTCCGATATCCCAAACTCCAAAATGGAAAAATGATGGCACTTGGATTTGCTGCCACCTGTCCTCTTAGATGGACGACTCACAATCCTCTTGGGATTTCACGATTTGTGATGTTGGGATTTTGCATATCGGCATTTTGGAGAGCAGTCTCCTTCGCTCGTCCAACTCCCGATCCCCGATTTTTTGATTGGATCAGGCCGACGACTCACGATCTATCTCAATCCAACGGTCTAGAATAACTCATGATTTTGAAATTCGCAAATTCTCACGACTGTCTTCTAACCTTTATAGCTTGCGAGTCAGTGAAATGCCGAGATCTTGCCATGTTTCTCTTGATGGACGGTCCAGATGATTTTATGACTTCGCAAGTCGAATTTCTCCTTGGCGCTCCAGAGGACTAAACCTCGTGCACTTTCTCGTTGATCCAACGGTTGTCGGTCCTCTGTGCAAGATCTAATGGTTGAAATTCTTTTGCCTTTTCTGCGCTGTCTTCGTCCTTTCTGAACTGGATTTTTGCCTCAAATCTATTCGTAGGACAAATATTACGACCACGACTGTTGTTATTTGAACCTGAGACGCGTTCTTTACTGCCTTTGCAAGGATTTTCTTCTACGAAAGAAAGATTTGTGAATCTTTCAAAGATTTGAAAGAATTTCACGAGGTCTTTGTTCTCTGCTCCAATCTTTGACAGATTTGAGCAATTTCTGAAATGCTTTAAACGCTTCTTCTTTCTGCAACTATCTTTCACGAATTTGAACTAATTCTTTGAATTCTTCAAGAGTTCCCGCCTCCTGCAACTCTTCTTCATGAATCTTTGATGATTCTTTGAAAATTGAACAAGAATCTTTACTATTTCTTCCTTCTGAGTCTCTTCTTCCTTCTCGTGTTTCTGCTCCTTGAAACTTTCGAGCGTAGTACGCTCTGCGACCTCGCGTGATCTTCTTACACTGATATTTTGAGCTTATGAGCGGACAACTTCCTTGTGGAAGTTTCCTCCGAGGATCTTTCAAGAGTATGATGGACAACGCTCCAAGCCTTGTGAAAAGTCTGTGTCGAATGCTCTCAAGATCCCTGTAAGTTCTGCGTTGTTTTGTGGATCGTGTTGCTCTCCAGCCTGTGTGAAGAGGTTTACTATTCTAGCTCTGATACCATGATAAATTGTGAAGAATGAAATGCAGAGAGAAAGAATAGAATAGAAAACCGTATATTAGAATATAAGAAGAAGAGTACAAAACGAGTACATGAAGAAGATCATGAAGAAGTGTCTATGCAAAGGGAAATAGTTGAGCTAGATAGGCTCAAGCAAATCAAGAATAGAAAATACAGCTGGCCAGAACAACTGGCAGTGTACAGTCAGCCTGTTGAGGTTACATTATATTTAACACTTGTGAGACACTCGCTTTCGCCAAGTATTTTCCAAGATACTCAGTGCCTCCAACAATCAAAATTCTATTCATCATGAAAGTTTTATTTGCGGCCTCAATAGCTCTCTCTTATCTCTCAGCTTTGGGAACCGACAGAGCGAATTTGAAGGACAAAGATGCTTGGAGAGATGGGTTATGGATAACATGTCGCAGATGAGAAGTATATATAGCGCAATATAGTAATATAGTAATCGGTGGATTAATAAGACCTTCTCAACCCCTTACCTATTTAATCTTCCAACTCCTTATCTATTCCTTATCCAATGGAAAGGAAAATTTTGTCTATACAACGATCTATACTTTTGATTGGAGCAATTGTGTAAACTGTGGCAGTTGAAGCAATTGTCTATGAAAGCATCAGTTTTGTACAAGTACGTACCATTCAACCTCCCAGGCATGAAGTAGGAAGAAATATGTGTCTGCCTGGGTGGAATTTTCTTATGCCTTACCAGATCATTCATGTTCTATGGTTTACAATTCAAAAGAGACGGCATCGCAGACTCCACCTGAAAAATGTTTCGCTGATGACAATTTCTTGTCTTATTACCTAAATTTACCATGTTCAATTAATTTGGTCCTTAAAGGATTCCATATTGACAATCCCTATTGACTGATTTTTGAAATGTGTAATGCGTGGTTAATTTTTTGGATGCTTGCGAAATGTCAAAAACAGTTAGTTCTAAATCAATGTGGATCAGATCGTCTTTCATCGTTTTTCTAGAGAATTTGGAATTTTCTTGGAATTATGAAAATTATTGAATGTTAATTTCGCTTGCCAGAAGTGTTTGTAATTGACCATAAATCTTACACAAATTAAAGTTTAAAGTTTCTTATGACAGAATAGTGTTTGTAGTTGACCATTAATCTTACACAAATTGAAGTTACGTATGATAGAATAGATGTAGCGCAAACACAAATTATAATTTACGTACCAAAATGCGTTCCAGGTCAACATTTGAGGTCTGCCATTGTCATTGTGTGGAACGACTGACGTTGGAAAGGAGAATATATTGTATCAGTGCAAAGGATTGTTCTGATAACGTAACTTCCCCTTGCCGTTCTATTCATTTGATGCGTATGTTGCCCGATTAATTTCGGCGTACAATTTTGAAATTTTCCTTCTGGGTCATAAACGGAGGTTGCCTCGGCAAATTGAACAGAACTGCCCAAAAGATTTTTATCACAAGTCCAAACGATTGCAATGACGCATACAAACCAGCAGACTTAATCAGCCACCAAAAACGTAATATGTTTGCAGATTACACAATGATTTTTGAATGAGAAAGCAACCAATTTCTGGATCCATCGCCGAATCTCCACCTACGTATGTACTGCTTTCCTCGCAATACTCACCTTTCACACTTTATACTCTCCTTTTGATTGGCAATCTACACTGGTCCGTTGCTAGGTGTTCCAAGACTTCCATTTTGATAGATAAGGTTTAAAATTTTCTGTTATTCAAATTTAATAGTTAATGGTTAAGTTACATGTGAATATGAGTCGATATATGAATAAGTTACATGTGAATGTAACTGGATAGATGAAGATGAGTGGATTTCATTGATAAAATTACTACTGTAAGAGTATTTTGATAGATAAGGTGTAATATATTTTGTTATTCAAATTTAATAATTAATGATTAAGTTATATGTGTAAATTTATTAAGTTATATGTGAAAATGAGTGGATAGATGAATTAATTAAATGTAAATGTAACTAGCTTACAGTATTTTGATAGATAAGGTGTGATATATTTTATTATTCAAATTTAATAAGTAATGATTAAGTTATATTTGAAAATGAGTGGATAGATGAATTAATTAAATGTAAATGTAACTAAATAGATGAAAATGAATGAATTCCATTGATGAAACTATTATTGTAAGGGTATTTTGATAGATAAGATGTGATATGTTCTGTTATTCAAATTTAATAGTTAATGGTAAAGGATCATAAAATGTTGTAAGAAAGTTTTTTTGCATTAATTATTTTTTTCTATATTTTATCTTTTTAAAGAGAATTATAGTACTTAGATTCATTTATATATATTTTTTATATAGAATATAAGAAACAAAGTATATATGAAGTTTCACATAGAAAAATTGTTTAAGAAGAAAAAAATTAGTTCTAATTAGAGTATAGGAAGTAAGGATGTTATTAATTTACAAGCATTTACTCTAAGATATTTTCATTTAAACATATGCACATTGTAGAATAGCTAGATGTTATATTGCAACCAAACCAATGTAACCAATGTTAATGGATAAGGATTTTCATGACTTTGATTTCATTTATTATATGTTATGTTTCTAATGAATATTTAATATATCCATTTATTATACCTTATGTTTCTAATCCATATTCAATGCACTACATTGTTGTATGAAAACTCATTTTAATTAAAAAAAAATATTTTTTTACTTTCTAAGTTTTCTAAGGTCCCAAAAATATTGTAACATTTGGATTCACTTTATTATTTTATATAGCTTATCAACAAACAAAGTGAATCTCATAGTTTACATAGAAAAAGTTTAATTTAAAAAAAAAATAAGAAAAAATAGTTGTAATTATAATGTAGTAAGATAAGATGTTGCTAATTTAGATTTCTCCGTTGAAATGTGTGCACATTGTAGAGTAGATACTATTTCATACAGTGCCTATATTGCAACCAAACCAATGCTAGTGGATAAGTATTTTCAATACTTTGAATTGATTTATTATATCTTATACTTCTCATCAATATTTAATTTAACAATTTATTATATGTTATGCTTCTAATCAATATTCAAAGAACTACATTATTACAAATTCTCAATCCTAATGAAACCAAAAAGTGGACATAAATTTTGTAGATATTATGAGAATTTTAAAAGTATTATAGCATTAATGAGATGTATATTTTGATTGTTGACAATTATATATATATATATATATATATATATATATATATATATATATATAAAGATTTTGAGGATACATGTGATGACTAGTACATGGATAGTTTTTACTTTCTAAAATACAATTACTTTAACTTTTGATTTGATGATTCTATTTCACCTTATTTAGATAACAATATTGAAGGAAATTAAGAGCTCATTGTAACTATCTAGTAGTCTAAATGTTTTATGTTTTGGATTTTTTCTAGAGATATTATTCATCTAATTCTAATTGTTGGATCTCCATATTAGAGTTGTTATCTGAGTCTTATAGGGGTTTTTAGTAAACTAAATCCATTTATGCAAATGCAATTTATATAATAGAAAATTACAATTTAACCAAGATTGATATTGCTAGATTATATTTATGCAAATGCAATTTATATAATAGAAAATTACAATTTCAGTAAGATTGGTATTGCTAGATTATTGAGTTAGAGATGAATAATGTTTTATTTATTTGGCATATATTTATGATGAATTTTCTCCTACCCAAAACCCTACATTTAATTCCAAATAAATCACTTATTAAATTAAAGCAAAATTGAGTAATGAGCTAAACATGGAATCAAAGCATAAAAAAGGAAACCAAATCATGCACACATGAACAGTAGTATTTTTGGGTAGATACCTCGAAAAACCTGAGAGTGAAAACCAGTGCTAAGAATCATTTTAAGATGCTAAAATAAGGGCTCACGTAACATGCATAATGGACCATTGAGAGAAATACAATTGCAGACAATCCTGGCAAAGTCTAGTCTCTTGTACGAACCATAACACCACACTTTTCAAGCTACACATGTCTTTCCTTCAAAAAACTTGTGTATATACGTGACTATCTCTGATCTATGTACATGTACATAAAGACTATATGCAAAGCTCTATATGACATGACACTTTTGTGTGGTTTCCTCTGACTAAAACCCTCGTCTCCTGCGTACGTTCTCTATTCTCCTTGACATGATCTCTAGATGGAAGTCCTTATCGACCTTTCGAAGACCTTTAATCATAGTCCTCCATGATCGAATACTCTTTGTGTCAACTCTACTCCTATAAAGTGTCTTCCTCCTTCACCCTAGCCTTTTTTTTATAATCGTGAGTTCCAATTTATTTCTAATCTCCAAAGTGATAGATGATTGACATTACTTCTCACATCACTTGAGATTTACAAAACTTGCTAATTACTTTGAGCACCTTCCTTAAATAACTCAGTTAATTGATTACATATTTAATTGATAAAATAAATTTACTTTAATAATTCCTTTAATTAAAATAAACTCATGAGTTGAAGGCTTTGGATGATTTCCCCACATCTAGACACATAGACTTGTGTGGAAATACCTATATGATGCTATCACTAGAATCAAAACTCCCTTTTCTGTACCACTCCAAGTATGTCTCTGATGAATACAAACTTCCCTTTCTCTAAGGTTTTGAATGAAGTTGTATCTGATTTCAATATCACTGGACATGTCATGGAATATTGGATCCTTTGATAGTTTGATACAAATTTGATTATTATATTATATCACCATATTCTCCAACTCCTCATCAAATAAACTTGTAACCAAATTTTGAAAACAAATGGATTCACAACTAGCCATACTCGTTTTCATATGCTCCACCTACATTGAAATGCTACAGAAGTATGCTTCCTACTAAACCAAAAAATTGATGTCGTCCGTAGGTTGAAGAAACACCCTGAGTTGCTCCTTCTATATATTTCACTCCCTTTCCAATATGAGTCTATCTGTCCCTACAAATCCACTTCATCTCCTCCAAGATATCTCAATCCATACTCCACTTTATCTCTACACTACCCGAGCACATGCTTTGATGCAATCCAATCCATTTGTCAAGGTCCACCATTAACTAACTGAAGGTGTTTATAGAAAAACAAATATTTGTCCTAGTGTTGACAAACAATCAACTACATGTGTATCCTCAGATCCAACAACTCTAAATGTCAAAGTGATTAGCCTCTTCATATTTTTGATTATAGGTGTAGCCATAGTTTTACAATCCTCCATCCTGAATCGCCTCATGATCTCTACTCCATACTTCCCATGTTCAAGGAAGATCTCTCCCAACACCTTCAATACCTATAACCCAAAGAAATAATGCATCAAGCAAATGCCCTTCATTTTGAACTCACTCGTTCAATCCACTTTGCACCTTGCAATAATCTCCTCTACACCTATGAGAAATAAGGCATCAATGTGTATAAAACCATGATGAGTGGATTTGAACCAAAAAGTATGAGTTATAGGTTAGGATATACCTCACTCTTGATAAATCCTATACTCTGCAAGTATCCATTGATCCTAGAATACCACACTCTAGGTTCTTGTTTGAGTCCACACAAGGATTTATTAAGACTACACACACGAGACTTCCTCCCATGTACCTCAAATCCCTCAGGTTTCTCTATGCATGCTTCTTTATCAATGATGTAATCGATGAAAGTTGTTTTTACATTCATCCTATGCATCATTCACCTCATAACTAAATAAATATAAATAATAGCTCAAATATAAACATACCTAGAAGCTCGAGAAAATGTCTCATCGTAGTCCACTCCCTCTTTGTGGGACAACCCTCTCACCAAAAACCTCCCTTTGATCTTCTTGATGCTACCATCTACAACATGTTTGATATTTTAGAGCCATATAGATTATGTCCCAAACATCATTCCTCATGATAKAGGTGTACTCCTCTACCATGGCACCGTGTCATACCTTCTAATCTATTTCTTCCTCAAGACTAGAATGCTCAACACCAATGATGCTACTCATAAGTTCCACACAATTCAAAAACTTATTGGGAGGCCTTTATTGACCACACTCCTAAGAACCTCACCATCATCCCTGAGTGTTTGTAATAGCCACAAGACTCTCCTATAGGACAGGAACTGGCTAAGTCCTCATCCCCACCTAAAGTGTGAATTGTTGATTGTTTCTCATCCTTACGAGCTTGATGCTCCTTATCCTCTGTCAGTGCTAATGATTCCTAAGATATACTAGATTCAAATTTCTCTTCAAACTTAACATATTTACTCACTACTTTCTTTGTAATGTCTCTTTCCACCCAACTTCTTTTTTTTAAACGTTTCCCTCCGTTAAGTTATAAATGGAACTTTACTTATAAAGGTTTTCTGAAATGTTCTTCGCATTAGATTATTTAATGCTATTACCTAATTACCCTGGATTTTCCATAACAAAATACATTTTCAATGGATCTTTTTCCCACACTCTCATTACACCCGTCATATAGATTAATTCGAACTTCTTTCCTTCACAGGTATATAGTTGTTATTATTCTTTCTAGTGTAGTAATTATAACTTACTTTATTAAGTTTGGTRATVGGTTWATCATGCATTTGTATAAAAAACTCTCGATATGTTCACCGTGTACATTATCATGWAGTATTATGATCTTTCTTACCCARGCGCACATTRTAAATAAAAAAAGGTTGTGTTCTTGAAGGGATRAACTATAACGCTATAGGATTGGATAAATCTAATCTCTTTTATTATTTAAATTCTCTATTGTGTTGTGGTTCTAAAGGACCACAATACTKTTTCTATGACCCAATGGTSAAAYAYTGGTTGTTGAAATGAAATATTTAATCCAACCYATGCGTAAACCTTGTAGCATCGTTGGTGATGATTTTAACTCTCCCATTTATGTTAAGAGGGTTTATTGTTAAATGCATTTATTGCTAGAACTATAATGTGGTGGTATTAGTGGATCGAATCCACAAACCCACCTTTGATAACCACATATTATTTCAATGGATCTCGACCTTAGGGTCTGCAAGTATTTACATAAAGTTTATTACGTCGAAAGGCGTATACCTATTGACAACGGGCAGAATTAATCACTTTTTAATCATAAATTTCAATTCTAGGGTTGGCAATTGAAGATGTTGGCATATTCTTCGTCGTCCTCTCTAATCAATGGATGAGATTTTGATAAATTAACTTCCGCTCATTTATAAAGACGCCCGTTTATGTGATTACTTTTTCACATTTACTAAATAAAATTAAAAAATTATTTGCTCATCACCAGATTGCCACGTTCAGTGATTAAGAAATATTAAGAAATAACAACAGTGATTAATAAACTGGACAGATGCGTATGGCCGCCTGGATGTGAACTGCTGCCGTTTCATTGGTGTGGAATTGGATGCAAATTAAAACGTTTTGTAGTGCGCCATCATTTTTTAACCAGGACGGATGCTTATGGCTTCCTCTACCCATGATTCCGCTTCCTCTACCCACGATTCCGCTTCCGCTTTTCAATTCCATGCCAGGTTTTGCCTGCGTTTTAAATGCCACCCAACGTTAAGCCTTTCGGCGTTCACCAGCCGTGAGTACTCACGGCTGTGCTAGTTTTATATACAATTGTCACTTGGTAAAGAACGTAAACACATCAACATCTTGTATTAAATCTACCATACTGACGTAGAGTTAATTATTTGCTAACAACCATTTAAAGTTTGGTTTGTACAAATGTGACGTTAATGGAATTCCATGAGGAGGAAGTTCGTGCCTTGGCGTCATTAAAACTTATGTTTGTCTCACTCTTGGAAGTACTCCAAGACTCGACTACAACATTGAAAGTCAAGACCACGATCTGTCACATG
>JASDQU010373391.1:0-19998 GCA_032191745.1 Picea mariana | reverse complement strand
TAGAATAGATCTGGGTCATCAGATATTGATCAGATACCCATTAGCCGTCGAATCAGACAGGAGCTGCACGAGGTTTACCATCAGGACTTTAGCCGTCGCCATATTGGGAGTCATGAGGACAAGAAAGTCGAGACACTTCAAGTCTCAAAACGCTGGGAAGATCTGGACCATCCGTTAGTGGAGACACGTGGCGGAGATTGAGGCATCGGGAGTCGGGATATCGACATTCTCGTGGACAGGAGATCAGGTAAGTTCACTTTGAAAACCTCGGTATAACTAGGACTGTCCATCAGAGGAGGACACGTTGAAGTAATCAGAGCCATCGAGAAAAGTCCTGACAAGGAAGTCATTTATCCGTGGTTGAGTCATCGGGATATCGAGGATCCTGGTGACAAGGTGTTTGTGTATTTTGGAATCACAAATCCTGAAAGCCCGACAGGGAGGAAGGTGCCACTGTGGGGTTAGCAGTCAGCAAACCAGAGAGTTGGGATTCGAGGAATCGAAAATCCCGTGGGCAAGTGTTTTTTAGAATTTGAAATCCCGTAGCCCCGATGAGGGATAAGACTGTGGTCACGGGGAAAACAATCAGAGGGGCCAGGAGCCTATCCAGGGGAGGTAGCGCTCAGAAAGTGCATCGGGATTCGAGGGATCACGAATCCTGAGGACGGGTATATTTGACACCGGAAAGCCCGAAACCCTGATGGGAATGTGACTGCGGTCATATAAGAGGTGGTCGTGTGGACTAAAGACTTAGCACGGGAGGCTAAGGCAGCAAAGGAGCATGTCAAGAATTGGGGATCGGTGAACCAAGTTGTTTGGACATCACGAGTGTCAAAATCCCGATAGGAGGACCCCCGATAACAAAAAGGTCAGCGTGGATTTCGAAGAAAGGGAGACCCAATGTTTAGTTGTTGTGGGTGGAAAATTTCCTAATAGGGAAATAAAAGAACCTTTCAGTTCTTTGGGATGAGGAAGGAGGAAAGATCCTGTGAGCGAACGTGCCTAGCGGGCACGCCTGTGTCAAGTGGTATCAAAGCCTTGTTCTTTTCTGTATATTTCAGGCAAGAGAGGCAAGAGATAAAGAGCACTCTGATACACGTCAAGTGGTATCAGAGCTTTGTTCTTATCTGTATATTTCAAGCAAAAGAATCAGGGAGATAAGAGAATACTCTGATACACGTCAAGTGGTATCAGAGCTTTGTTCTTGTCTGTATATTTTAGGCAAGAGAAGCAGGGAGATAAGAGAATACTCTGATACACGTCAAGTGGTATCAGAGCTGGAAATTCATCGGTATATTTCAGGTGAAAGAAGACAGAGTTGTTGAGGACTCTGTAAGGATTGTTTGCAGGTAGGCAGCAATTGAAAAGTGAGTCAGGGAGACTGTAGGATGAAGCTTGAAACAATCGGGATGCAGAGTGACAGCAGGTTTGCTAGGAAAGCAGGAAAAGACAACACCATGGTTATTGAAGACCATAGGCATGCTGGGAGGAAGAAAAAGGTAGAAAAGCTTGCAGGGATGGATAGAGAGCTCGTTGATATAAGAGCAGAGATGGAATGGATTTCGTTGAATATGCAGCTGAACACGAGGGTAGATGAGCTCGAATTGAAGTTGCGGCAGGATAAGAAGTCGAGATGGGTGTATGAGTGGCCCATGAGGAAGGCGAAAGAAAAATGGCCAGTCAAGCAGTTGATGGTCAGAGGGCAGCACAGGCTATTAAGAAGATGGTTGAGGTATGCTGAAAACCTCAAGGCCACAGAGGAAAAGATGACTTATGTCTGTGAACCAGAGACTCGGAGAGTTCTTGATGATTTTGAAAGTGAAATGGGATCGGCTGAAGATCTCAAGGACTGCCAGGAGGGAAGAGAAGAAATTCCAGTTTTCCAGGGGGGAAACGAAATGAGATCGTTGCGGGGTCTCACAGAATGTCAGGAAGATAGCCAGGGAATTTCACATTGCCAGTAGAACAATGAAATGAGGTCACTGCGCGATCTCGAAGACTACCAGGAGGGCAGTAGAAGCATCTCAGATTTCCAGGTGGGCAGAGATGAACATTCGAGGCTATCTAAAACTCTCATGGACTCGGAGGTGAGTTCAATTCAGCAAGGGGTGCTGATGAAGTTAGGATCGGTTGATATCATAGTCTGCCAGGAGAGCAGCAGAAGCATCCCATATTTCCAGGTGGGCAGGGATGAGTAGGTGAGTTGGAATCAGCCAGAGGAGCTGACCGAGCAGATGAGACTGTCTAAAGGTCTCATAAATTCAGAGATGAGTTTGGATCAGCATGTGTCGCTGACAGAAGAGAAGGATCTGAGGGATATTCTGATGATTGGGGGAATTGGATTATTCCTACCATTTTCCCGAGAGGAGGCAGAAATTTGTGTTGCAGGTGCAACAACAACAGAAGAACAGTTAGTTGTGACTGTCAGGGAAGAAGAAGAATTGGAGCAGACTTTGGAAGCTTCCCAAGCAGATGAAGAAGATGAGCATTCTGAGGAATGGCTCATTACTTTTAGCCAAGAAGCTGAAAGAGCTGTAGCATTGGAGTTAACAGCAAAAGAAGAAGAAGGAGAAGACGAGCATTCTGATGAATGGCTCGATATTTTCAGCCAAGAGACTGAAAAGACTGCAACATGGGAGGTTGCAGAAGCAGAGGAAGAAGAGGCAGACAACATTTGTTTTGTTGATCTATGGGAATAGATAGAAGCCCTGAAAGAGAGGGTGAAAGTGCAAGGAATGCACATCCAACAGGTGAGGTTGGAAACTGATGAAGGAGGCATGGGATATCATGATGAACTTCTCATGTGCCAAAACAATTTGCAGCTGAGGAGACTACATGAGCAGAGCCAGCCATGGGAGCAACTAGACGAAGTGATCGAAGAGATCATGGAGCTGATGATTTGATCAGCAGATACTGTTAGCAAAGAGAGGCTGAACAGAAAGAAGGAAGCAACAACAGAATGGAGAAGATAGGAAGCTCCAGATATTTCTTTGGGATCCAGGAGGATTTCAACAGCTGAGAGGGGAAGCTAATGAGAAGGAGCTCATGAATTTTGTAGCTGAGGAGTATGATGCAGGAGCATCTCTCCACACCAGCCAGCCAGCCAGCCAACCATGTTAGCACGCATGCATTCAAATCTAAGAGGGAGGTGCAACCTCATTTAAATTTGAATTGAATGTAAATTTAATTGCTTAGGCTGTTGAGCCATAGAGTCATGCCTTTGTGCAGGCTATAGTTAAGGTGGGCCATTAATGTGTGTAATGGCAGAGATCTAGATCCGATTCTAGACTAGACAACCCATTCAATGTAATTGAATAGGGTAGGATTGAAGGGAAGATATCTAAGAGCCCCTCAGGTAAAAGAGATTTTTCATATCTCATTTTGTAGAAAAAGATGAGTAGGTGTCTGGAAAGAGCCAGGGAGAGCTCGAGAACACCTTGTAATTACAGGCGTTTACCATTTTTAATATAAACAAAAGAAGTTTTTCCTGCATTATTCTATATTATATGGATGTCTGTGTGTGTTCTTTATATGCTGTGAATTTATGCTGGGCATTTGCAGGTTGTTTTGATTTCAGGAGAAAGTCTTTGAGGTTCCATGCCAGGAGGGCATGACAGAGTACTATGGTCTCTGAATAACGGTGCACGAAAGCACTTCTAAATTTTACGGGTTCAGATGAAAACGCGTTGTGGCACAAGAACTGAAATCAATAACTCAGGGAATACCTCAAGTTTGCTGAACACCTTGGAGGCAAGGCTGTGTAAGAGAAGACACAGTTGCAGACAGAACTTAGCTGTAAGTTTTGTAAAGCTCTGCTAGAATCACTGAGGATTCTTTGAAGCTCTGCCAAGTGGGCATTGAGCACAGGAACAAGGTGCAGTTGGAGGAACTCTGTTGTGAGTTCAGAAAGAAGCCAGAATCACTAAGGATTCTATGAAGCTCTGTCAGGTGGGCATTGAGCAAGTGCAAGGGGTGCACAAAGATAGAACTCTGTTGTGAGTTCAGAAGGAACAGAATCACTGGGGATTCTGAGAGCTCTGCCAGGTGGGTATTGAGCGAGTGAAAGGAGAAGATAATCTACCAGGTGGGCATTGAGTAGGTGTGCAGACAGTCATAGAGGAGAAGAGAAGTCTTTGAGTTCTGTAATAAAGGGAAGAATCCACTGAGGGATCTTCACAGGGTTGCTGAACACCCTGAAAGACTCAACAATCAGGTTACTTGAGTAGAGACACTGCCAGGAGGGCATTATATTCTCCATTTGTGGGAGGAGAAGAAAGAAAGATAAAATCCCTTAGGGGTCTGAGTGTTTGCAGAAGCTCAGAAGAGATAGCACTAGCGTGTGCATGAGAAGACTCTGCAGGAGTGCATAAGTTGAAGAATCCTTCAAGGAGTCGAAGCAAAGCTCAGAAGGAACAACGTTTTCATACGCGCAGCGGAGCTCAAAGTCGAGGAGTTCGCAGAGGAAAGGGAGAACAAAGGTTGAGGCCTTTGGGAACTGGAAATTATTCCAAGTCTTGGAATAAAGTACGCAAGCTCAGGAGGGATCATAGTAGTCGTTGGATCGACAGGAGAAGAAACGTGGACCGTTGAAGATTCCACATCCAGAGAGCTTCAGAGGGAGCACACGGGAAGAAACGATTTGCACCGTCAGGATCTGGGAGAAAAATCTCGTCAGCTGTCAGATTTGGCGAGAAGAAAGGAGGTTACGACTGGGTTTCCAAGGTGCAAGCCTAGGAGATTGGGGGGTCGTTGGATGTTCCCATAGATACCTGTCATCCGTTGGATCGGGTGAAGGTGCGCAGAGTTTAGCCTCTGGAGGAGCATCGAGGAGAATGGATATGGGTCGTCAGATCTTGAGCAGATACCCGTCAGTCGTCGAATCATACTGGAGCTGCACGAGGTTTACCATCTAGAATTCATCCATCGGCATATCGGGAGTCATGAGGACAAGAAAGTCGAGACACTTCAAGTCTCGAAACGTCGGGAAGATCTGGATCGTCCGTTAGCGGAGACACATGGCGGAGATCGAGGCATCGGGAGTCAGGATATCGACATTCCCGTGGACAGGAGATCGGGTAAGTCTACCTTGAAAACCCCGGTATAACAAAGACCGTCCATCAGGGGAGGACGCGTGGAAGTAATCGGAGCCATCAGGAAAAGTCCCGACAAGGAAGTCGTTTATCGGTGGTTGAGACATCGGGATATCGGGGATCCTGGTGACAAGGTGTTTGTCCATTTTGGAATCAGAAAGACCGAAACCTCGAGAGGGAGGAAGGTGCCACCGTGGGGCCAGCTATCAGCAAACTGGAGAGTCAGGATTCGAGGAATCGGGAATCCCGTGGGAAAGTGTTTTTCATCATTTGAAATCCCGTAGCCCCGACGAGGGATAAGACTGCAGTCACGGGGACAACGGTCATAGGGGCCAGGAGCCTAGCCAGGGGAGGTAGCACTCAAAGAGTGTGTTAGGATTCGAGGGATCACGAATCCTGAGGATGGGTATATTTGACACCGGAAAGCCCAAAACCCCGATGGGAATGTGACTGCAGTCATATAAGAGGCGGTCGCGTGGACTAAAGACTTAGCCCGGGAGGCTAAGGCAGTAGAGGAGCGTGTCGGGAATCAAGGATCAGTGAACCAAGCTGTTTGGACATCACGAGTGTCAAAATCTCAATAGGAGGACCCCCGATAAGAAAAATGTCAGCGTGTATTTAGAAGAAAGCGAGACCCAGTGTTTAGTTGTTGTGGCTGGAAAATTTCCCGATAGGGAAATAGAAGAACCTTTCAATTCTTCGGGCCGAGGAAGGAGGAAAGATCCTATGAGCAGGCGTGCCTAGCCGGCGCGCCTGCGTCAAATGGATTCTAGCAAGAGACATCGAGCATGAGAGTTTTCATTTCAAGAATTTCAATCATACACAATATTAGCACAAAGAACAGTTCTAGGTGTGTGTTAGGAGGAAAATCTCTCTATGGCTAGGGTAAACCACAACAGACAGAAATCATCTCTATCCCAATCAACATGCTATATAAGCCAATATGCAAGTGATATAAGAAAGAGGTCTACCTCGTCTAGATGTTCGATGAAGTCCACCTTTGAACACTTTGACCCAAAGCTATATACCTGGAACAAGTTCTCAACAAACAAGCAAAGCAAGCATATGGTGATGATAAAAAAATTTAGCACATTAAATAGCATAATTCATTAATAAACATGACAAATATGCCCATGGAATAATAATTCAATATATTTGCAATATATCAATTGGAAGGGTAAAGAGTATTTCTATTAATATGTGATCAACCAAAGTTCTTCATGTTGGCACGGTTTGAAACAGAGAAACTAAGTTCCTTCCATCTGAGCCTCCACCACTTCAATCCTCCACCAAAGCCAAGCTCATAAGAGATGAACAATGAGGTTCCCAATCGATAAGGGAAGAGCTTGGGGGATGAACACTGTCTTCGGACTTAAAGGACAAAGGGATGCATAAAGGACAAAGGGATGCACACTCAATATGAAGTAAATAATTTATCGAGAGTAACTTTGCTCTCAAAGTTGAATTCTTTCTCATTTTCCATAGCTCGAAATTGACTCATTTATAGCCTTCAATATGGAACTAAGGGCCGAGTCGGAACGTTTCCAGTATATGGAAGGCCAAGGATGAGAGATCACATGTGCTGACATGGAATACGCCTGTTAATTTTCATTTTCTGGCACAAATCGTGATGTACGCAGGTTGTAGTGGAACAGCCTAGGAATACGCCTTTTGTATAGTGTGCAAGGTGCGTACATGTGGAAAAATATTTGTTTTTAGCTCTGGATCTTACAAACATAGATGATAAGTCTAAGTCTGCATGGAGAAATGGAAAAAAAAAATCTGGACAAATTTGTATAGGGTGAGACAAATCTTGCTATAATAGTGTGGTGTATATGCTATGCCATAGACTTAGTTCCCATGATATTCTGTCATCTAGTGCAAAAGAGCTCTTGCACATACAATACTAGGAGAATCTTGGCAAAAACAAAGAATGGAGGACGATTGTTCTCTAAGGTGGAATGGCCCGAAGATCCAGAACCGAGACAACAAATCGAGCGGTTTCATTTACTTGTGACAATCAACACATCCATTACAATTTTTTACTAACTCCTTGTTCATGAAGACGACACCAGCAAAACCTTTGAGAGAAATGCTGCCAATACAATGTTTTGGTTCTTTCCAAACTTTCACAACAATTTTGATCAGATCTTGCAATGAAGCGAGGTAATGGAAAATCTCTGTCAATTTGCCAATGTTATGATACGCTCTATATCAGTTTCGGGACCCGGAAATAAATATTTCAATTCGTTTACAGTTGAGTATAAAAATCTTATCGCGATGTACTTAAAACGATTGTTCAAATGCTTCGTTCTACGTGAGTATTACAGTCACGGTTGTTCTAAATACTTCGATGAGCATCTCCACGATGTAAAGAGTAATTGCCACTTTATCACGTCCAACCCTTTTACAGTGATCAATACGATGTATATATACTGGCTCGAATATTTTCTAATAATGTCTCTTAGTCCATCAACATTGTCTGACTATATTAAAATACCGTTCATAATATGCTCCCTTTCTTCTATACGCAGCTTTTATTGATTGCAATATAAATTGCTTGTTCAAAAACATAGAATAAGGTTATGAGATGGCCTTTATTTTTAATAAAGGGTTTTGCCTTTTAGGAAAACTTCCCTTGCAAGCGAACAATGACTTAATTTCATGATAATAATAGTGATTCGTTTAGATCCATCCACTAATCCATTCTTCACGAGCGATATCTTGTTTTTGCTTATGAAATGGAATGAGCGATATCTTGTTTTGCTTATGACATGGCATGGAGATAATGCCAAAGTGATAAATTTAAAATTAAATGTGGTATAATCTTTATAACATAATTAAAATATTGAAAAGAGGTATGGAATATTTTTTTGAAAAGTCAATGAGGTAAGGAAGTAGTATGGTGGGTTTATAAATTTTAGATAATTGACTTACTCTTCCTTTATTAAAAAAAAAAATCATGGTAATAAAGTGAGGCATAGGGTAATGAAGTAAGGAGATGTGTATCAAAACAATGGCGATATAATGATTCAAAATATATAAATGCAAAATAGTATATGAGAAGTGAGAAATGAGATACAAATTTATGATAATTCAAGAGCCTCAACAATTTTATCAAGTACCATATCATTCTTGTTGAATGCATGTGTGTCCATCTCAGATCTTGTAACTTTTGCAGCTTCAAAACTCACCAATTACCATTATTGTTTAGGAAATATTCATTATAATAAATAAAATATTATTGAATGGCGAAAAAATTGAAGACATCATTGAGCCATCTAGGATCCAACTAGATTGATGAACTTTTAAAACAAATACTCATAATAATAAATAAAACATTCTTAAATGGAGAAAAACTTGAAGATATCATCGATTCATGTAGGGTCGTACTAGATTGGCCAATTTTTAAATGTATGGTAGCATCTTAGTGAGTCTGCGCAAGATTTTGCCCAAGGACTGAAAATTGAGGGGAAGTCTAGCCAGTGGAAACACTTTGTCGGTTAAGTACTGAAGACCAAAATGACACCTCATTCTTATCTCTTGATCCTTTTTTGGCCATTCCTTGAAGGGGTCCTGATGAGGAGCATCGCCAACAACAAGCAAGCGAGGGGCAAACACCAACGCATTTTGTCACATGTTGAATTGTTTGAAATGTTTTAATGTTTGATATGCCAAATGTAAATGAAACAAATAAGAAAGGGCGTACTTGTAGATTGTAATCATACCTTGAGCGTCCCGCTCTCATCTGAAGGACTAAGAGGCATTTATGCTAGTGAATGTAAGTAGGTAGATTTAAATTCCTAGATTAGACAGTTTTAGGAGCCAGAGGGAAAACAGATATAGACACCCTCACTTGTATCATTGTAACATCATCAACATGATCAATAGAGCATAGAGAAGAAGAAGCAGAGGGTTGTGTAAAAGAACCCATGTACAGAAGTTCTGGATTAATACAAAGATCTTTAGTTTAAACTCATGGTGTCCAATTACTTTCTTTGTTGTAAATGTTGATTAATATATGCTTGTTTAGTCTCTGTTATGCATTTTCTTTGATGCGTGAATGTATGATTTCATATTTAATGTCTCAAATATGAAGAGAGGGAGATTAAGGAATGAGTTTCAATTGTTTCTCTGTCTGAGCAAGGGTTTTCCTGCAAGGAGTGCAGTGAAATTGTCCGCAAAGTGTGCATTTACTGAAGTCAGAGTTCGTCTCTGGAATCTTAGGAGGGATAACATTGTTCTCATTCTTGCAGGAGTGCAAGTTAAGCAGAGGAGCCATGCAGGGAGTGCACAGGCCGAGTGAAGTCTCAGAGTTACAACCTGAGCGAAATTGTTGAAAAAATGTTGTCGCAGGGTGCATAGAGTCAAAGAGGTTCAAATACTTGGAGTGTATTTGAAGAAGTGTCGCAAGGACTGTGCGCAGGAATTTTCGCCAAAGAACTTGATGATTTTTCAATCAAGTTTAGGAGGGAAAGAATCTTCGAAGTTGTCTAAGAAAAGCTCAGGAGGTTTAGTACCTTGAAGCATTCAATGGGGAGGCATTGCAAAGTTACTTGCAGGCATACTTGTTCATTTCGCAGGAGTTGTTAAGGAGGCATTGGACGGTCGGAATCCTCCATGGAGGATTCGTGAAGTCTTGGAAGCCATCATATCTTGCAGAGGAGCAGGGAAGTTACGACAAGTATTCTCCAAGTGCAAGCTCGAGAGAAATCAGATAGTGGGATCCAAGCCAACAAGGGTCGTTGGATCACTCGCATAATCTCATTTTGTGGATTTGCAAATTGAAGTTTTAAAACCTTTGCATCAAGATTTGCGAGGTCGCAAGGTGTGAAGTCCCGAAATAGCAAGATAATCTGAGCCATTCATTGGAAGGAGGAGATGTGTCACGAGATCCTCTCTATCGGGGATTCAAACATAAGGGTTCACAGAAGGAAGTCCTTCAACTTCACGAGTAGCAAAGTCGCGAGAGAATCGAAGCCATCCATCTAAGGAGGACAGGTGGAATAGATCTAGGGATCTCGTGAACTCGGAGGTTCGCAAGGTGAGAGCCCAGGAGTTGTGTGCTCCAAGTCGCAAGTGGCTAAGTCGCGAGAAGATCGAGACCATCCATTCAAAAAGGACAAGTGGCAGAGATCTAGGGATCTTATGAACTCGGAGGTTCGTAGGGTGAGAGCCCAAGAGTTGGGTGCTCTAAGTCGTGAAGTCGCGAAATCGCGAGGAGTGAGGACAGTCGTAGGATCCAGGTCGCAATAGGACTGTTGGATCGGAACCCATTGCCTATCGCACATTCGGGGGTTCGGAGGTTGAGAGGAGTCACTTTCAACATCAGAAGTCACAAAGTGCCAATAGTCAGGCAAGAGGGACATGTGGAAGAACCACAAAGTGGGCCCGGGAAATAGACAGGCGAACATGCGTCGCCTGGAGGAAGGGGTCAATACTCCGTTGACTTCTTGTATCTCGGGGATTCGTGAGATAAGGGAATGAAAATTCAACCCTTCGACTCGTGAAGTCACGAGTAGCGAGAACGCGAGGAGAAAAGTCAACATCACTTCTGTGGGTTTCGTGAAGGGAAGGTGCCAAGGTTGGACACTCGAACCCGCGAAGCAGCGAATAGCGAAAGGTGCTAGTGCTTAGCCTAGCCAGTGGTCATGTGAGGAAGTCACTGACAGAGGAAGAGCCATACCCATATCATCATTTTGGGTATCGCGATATTAGAAAGGAAGAGTCGGGAGTCTCGACTCATGAACTCGCGAGTTGCGAGTTGCGACAAGCGCCTTTGGAATTTGGCCTTGGTCACTGCGTTGTGGTCGCACAGAGAAGGGGAGCTTGCACCTAGTGCTGTTTGCACAAGGAAGCTACCAAAAAGGAATTTTGGATCGATAATTTTTTATTCTAGCAGGGAATC
Organism: Picea mariana; assembly: GCA_032191745.1. Taxonomy (NCBI): domain Eukaryota; kingdom Viridiplantae; phylum Streptophyta; class Pinopsida; order Pinales; family Pinaceae; genus Picea; species Picea mariana. Next base: position 9,000 of record JASDQU010373391.1, on the reverse strand, counting down.
TAAAGAGTCGATTCGACTCGAGGGAGATATAGAACGATCTTGTGAGCGGATCTCGGCCCGAGGGCTGATAGGTCTGCAGCAAGTGGTATCAGAGCTTGACTTTGTTTGTATACTTCAGATAGGGAAAGCGAGAAGGAAAATCTCATCCATGTCGCCGAGAAGAAGAGATAGACAAACACCCAATCCGCCAGAGGAAAGGGAAATGCCAAGATGAAGGGGCAGGCAGGTGCCAAATCCAGCCATGGAAAGAGAGATGCATGATATATGCACCAGACTCGTGGACATGGAGACAACACAGAGTTGCATAGCTGGTGTTGGAGATGTCAGTGAATCTGAAAGTGAAGATGAAGCCGGACATGAAAGAGAAGAAGTTACAACAGAAGATGCAACAAATGAATGCCTGATTAGGGTTGTTCCAAGAATGGGTGCTAGGGTAAAAATGGATATTCCAGTATATGAAGGAAACTTGGATGTTGAAGATCTTCTAGACTAGATTAGAGCTCTAGACACATATTTTGACTATGAAGATGTCGAGGAAGACAAAAAGGTCAAATATGTTGTCACAAGATTGAAATGACATGCAACATTGTGGTGGGATGAGCTACAAGCTGATAGACGTTGCAAAGGCAAGCAGAAAATCAAGAGTTGGGATAGGATGATCGTGAAGATGAAGGTGAAATTCATTCCCATGGATTACCATATTACTCTATTTCGAAGAATGCAAAATTTGAGACAGAAGCTTATGACAGTGAAGGAGTACATTGAAGAATTCTACAGGCTGAACATTAGGGCAGGTCATCACGAAAGTGATGATGAAAAAGTTGATAGGTATATGAATGGTCTGAGATACGACATTCAGGATGAGATGAGCATTATGATGATCTGAACGCTGGAATATGCTTATCATATGGCTCTAAAAGTTGAAGAGAAGCTGAGTCGAAAATAAGGTCAAAGAGGCCGAGGCAGAAGTTAGCCCAAAGACAAATCAGTTGTCCAGGATAGAAATCAAAAACCTAAGGAAGAGTGGAAGAAACCTCAGACTCAAACTCAGAGAGGTGGAAGCTCACAGAGAGGGAAGCATACCAAACAGAGAGGTCAATATGCTGATGGAAACATTTTTCCTCGTACTAGAGGTAGAGGAAGATGAAGAGGTGGAGTAGTGAAATGCTTCACATGTGGAAAGGTCGGACATAAATCTTATGAGTGTCCAGAAAAAAAGAAAGAAGGTGGTGAAACTCACATTGCATAAGCACAAAGAAGGAATGTTGAGGCAGAAGATGTTGAAGGCGTAAGATCATTGATGATGTGAAAATTTCTCTTAATGCCAGAGAAGGAGGTGGAGAATTCAGTCCAAAGGAACAGACTTTTTCGGACCGCTTGCAAGACCAAAGATTGGGCATGCAAAGTCATCATGGATAGTGGTAGAACAGATAATCTTGTTTCTATAGAGATGGTAGAAAATCTGGAGTTGGAGACTATTGAACATCCAAGTCCATACAGAGTTTCATGGCTACAAAAAGGACATCAGGTAAATGTCACTAAACAATGTTTAGTTGAATTTAAAATAGGTGGATATAGAGATGAAATACTCTATGATGTTATTCCCATGGATTTTTGTCATCTATTGTTGGGTAGACTATGGCAATATGACAGAAATGTGATTCATGATGGGAGGAAGAACACATACACCCTAGAGAAAAATGGGAGAACTCACATGTTGCTTCCAATCAAAGATAAAGAGGTGAAACCTGAAGTAAGCAACACTGTACTTCTCATGAGTGGGAAGGAACTTCTTACAGAGGTCAAGAAGAAGGAGGAACCACAATTCATTATGGTCAAGAAGCCAAAAATTGTTTTAACCAGTACAAGGGTAGATGATTTACCGGATGAAGTTCAGAAATTGTTAGAAGAGTTTGTTGACATAGTAGTGGATGAACTACCTCGTTCACTGCCACTGATCAAAACTGTGAGTCATCATATTGATCTCATACCTGGAGCTAGTTTACCAAACAAAGAACCGTACAGATTGACGCCGCAGGAGAATGAAGAGGTCAAAAGACAGGTCCAGGACTTAATGGACAAAGGGTTGGTTAGAGAAAGCTTGAGTCCATGTGTTGTTTTGACAGTGCTTAGTTCAAAGAAAGACGGAGGCTGGAGGATGTGTACTGACTCGAGAGAAATTAACAAGATTATCATGAGGTATAGATTCCCATTGCCAAGAATGGATGATTTGATGGATTGCTTAAGTGGGGCCAAGTTTTTTTCAAAAATTGATTTGAAAAGTGGATATCACCAGATTTGTATGAGAGAAGGCGATGAATGGAAGACAACCTTCAAGATTAATGAAGGATTGTATGAATGGCTTAACAAATGCACCAAGTACTTTCATGAGGTTGGTGAATGAAGTACTGAAGGATTTCATCGAAAAATTTGTCATTATGTATCTTGATGACATACTGATTTTTAGTAAAACAAAGGCAGAGCATCTGAAACATTTGGCTACAGTGATGAAGAGATTACAACAAGAGAAGTTCTTGATAAACATGAAGAAATCCTCATTAATGAAGACAGAGCTCATTTATTTGGGTTTTGTTATTTCTACAGATAAGTTGAGGATGGATCCAGATAAGGTGGAGGTAATTAAGAATTGGCCATCACTGAAGAGTATATTTGAGGTTTGAAGTTTTCATGGATTGGCTAGTTTCTACCGAAAGTTCATCAAGAATTTCAGTGGAATTAGTGCACCGATGATGGACACAGTGAAGAAGAGACACAAGTATTTTCACTGGAGAAAAGAAGCAGAGAAAGCTTCAATTTGCTAAAAAGGAAAATCACGGAACAACCAATTTTGGTGTTGCCAGATTTTAAAAAGACATTTCAAGTAAAATGTGATGCAATTGGATTTGCAATAGGGTCAGTCTTGAGCCAAGAAGACAGGACGATAACATGCTTCAGCGAGAAGCTGAATGAAGAAAAAGTAAAATACTCCACATATGACAAGGAGTTCTATTTTATTATTCAGGCATTGAAGAAATGGAGACACTATTTAATCCCTAAGGAGTTTGTCTTATACAATGACAATCATGCTTTGCAATTTGTGACTCAATAGGAGAAGTTGAACTAGAAGCATGCAAAATGGGTTGAATAGAAGAAAAATTTTACTTTTGTAACTAAGCATATTTCTAGAACTACTAACAAAGATGTTGATGCTTTGAGCAGAAATGTTTGTTGTTGCAGGAGTTCAGAGTCAAAACACTTGGTTTTGATGAGCTCAGAGACATGTATAGAGATGATCCAGATTTTAAAGAGGCGTATGAAGCAGCTGAGAATCCAATTCTCAAGGACAGGAGTCAATGGACAGAATACATGATCCAAGAAGGATTACTGGTAAAGGGTAATCAACTTTGTATTCGAAAATTCTCCATGAGGTAGAATTTGCTGAAGGTGAAACACAATGGAGGATTGGCCGGGCATTTTGGTCATGACAAGACATTATCAAAGTTAAACGAGTCATATTTTTGGCCAGGAATGAGAGAAGACATCAAAATATTCATGGACAAATGTAGAATTTGTCAGCATTCAAAAGGAAAAAGGCAGAATGTAGGCTTTTATCAACCGTTACCCATACCAGAGAGGCCATGGGATGCAATAAGCATGGACTTCATATTAGGACTGTCGAGAACACAAAGAGGGTTCGACTCGATCTTTGTAGTAGTAGATAGATTTTCTAAGATGGCACATTTTATACCGTGTCATAAAACCAGTGACACAACTCACATTGTGAATCTGTTTTTCAAAGAAGTCATTCGACTTCACGGATTACCAAGGATCATAGTTTTGGATCGAGACACCAAGTTCATGGGACAATTCTGGAGAACCTTGTGGAAAAAGATGGGAACAAACTTGTCGTTCAGTTCAGCTTATCATCCTCAGACGAATGGACAAATAGAAGTTTTGAACAGAAGTTTCAGAGACTTGCTAAGGAGCTTGGTGACAGAACACCACAGTCAGTGGGAAAATATTCTGCCACAGGCGGAATTTGCTTATAATGATTCAATCAACAGAAGCACAGGGCAAAGTCCATTTCAAATTGTTTATGGGACATAGCCAAGAGGATTATCTGAATTGAGGGATTCAGAATGGGATGAGATAAGAAGTGCTAGTGCAGAATATTTTATTGAAGCAATGAAGGAACTTCATATCCAGGTGAAGGAGAGATTGCAGAACTCGAGCCAAGAGTATAAGCGCAGAGAAGATCAACACAGGAGACAACTTCAATTTGAGGTTGGTGATTTTATTTTGGCACATATGAGAAAAGAAAGGTTCCCGATGGGGACATATAATAAACTGAAGATGAAGAAGATCGGACCATGTAAGGTCTTGAAGAAATTTGGGGCAAATGCTTATGAGATTGAATTACCCGATGGGATTAGAATTTCTCCGATATTCAACATCTCAGATTTGTACCCTTACAAAGCTGAGGAAACTGAAGCAGGTAGTCAACAACCAGAGGTTTAGTGGACTAAGCAGATGCCAGTTTTAGAGAAGCCATAGATGGAAGGCATACTGGACAAAAGAGTTAGCAAAACGACTAGAAGAAGGGAATATTTTGAATACTTGGTAAAGTGGAAGGGACATCCAGTTGAAGATGCCAGCTGGGAGAATGAAGTAAAGTTCCAGAAGCATGGACAGACCATGTGATAGCTCATGGATAGGAGCCCATGAAAATTTTCAAGCGAGGGAGTATGATGCAGGAGCATCGCCAACAACAAGCGAGCGTGGGGCAAACACCAATGCATTTTGACACATGATGAATTGTTTGAAATATTTTGAAGTTTGATATGCCAAACATAAATGAAACAATTAAGAAAGGACATACTTGTAGATTATAATCATACCTTGAGTGTCCCGCTCTTGTCTGAAGGACTAAGAGGCATTTATGCTAGTAAATGTAAGTAGGTAGATTTAAATTCCTAGATTAGATAGTTTTAGGAGCTGGAGGGAAAATGGATATAGACACCCTCACTTGTATCATTGTAACATTAGCAACATGATCAATAGAGCATAGAGAAGAAGAAGCAGAGGGTTGTGTAAAAGAACCCATGTACAAAAGTTCTGGATTAATACAAAGATCTTTAGTTCATACTCATGGTGTCCAGTTGCTTTCTGTGTTGTACATGTTGATTGATATATGCTTGTTTACTCTCTATTATGAATATTATTTGATGCATGGATGTATGATTTCATATTTAATGTCTAAAATCTAAAGAGAGGGAGAGTAAGGAACGAGTTTCAATTGTTTCTCTGTCTGAGCAAGGGTTTTCCTACAAGGAGTGTAGTGAAATTGTCCACAAGGTGTGCGTTGACAGAAGTCAGAGTTCGTCTCTGCAATCTCAGGAGGGATAACATTTTTCTCATTCTCACAGGAGTGAAAGTTAAGCACAGGATCTGTGTAAGGAGTGTGCAGGCTAAGTGAAGTCTCAGAGTTACAACCTGAGCAAAATTGCTGAAAAACTATTGTCGCAGGGTGCACAGAGTCGAAGAGGTTCAAATACTTGGAGTGTATTTGAAGAAGTGTCTCAAGGAGTGCACGCAGGAATTTTCCCCAAAGAAATTGAGGATTTTTCAATCAAGTTGAGGATGGATAGGATCTTAAAAGATGTCGAAGAAAATCTCAGGAGGTTTGGTACCTTGAAGCAATTAAAGGGGAGGTGTTGCAAAGTTACTTGCAGGCATACTTGTTCATTTCGTAGGAGTTGTTAAGGAGGCAATGCACGGTCAAAATCCTTCGTGTAGGATTCACGAAGTCCCGGAAGTTGTCAAATCTTGTAGAGGAGCAGGGAAGTTATGACAAGTATTCTCCAAGTGCAAGTTCAGGAGAAATCAGACGGTGGGATCCAAGCCAAAAAGGGTCGTTGGATCACTTGCATAATCTCATTTCGCGGATTCGCGAGTTGAAGGTTTAAAACCTTTGCATCAAGATTTACAAGGTCGTGAGGTGTGAAGTCCTGAAATAGTGAGAGAATTGGAGTCGTTCATTGGAAGGAGGAAACGTGTTACGATATCCTCTCTATTGGGGATTCAGACATCAAGGTTCAGAGAAGGAAGTCCTTTTACTTCACGAGTAGCGAAGTCGCGAGAGAATCACAACCGTCCATTTGAGGAGGATAGGTGGCAGAGATCTAGGGATCTCGTGAACTCGGAGGTTTGCAAGGTGAGAGCCCAAGAGTTGGGTGCTACAAGTCGCGAGTGGCGAAGTCGTGAGAAGATCGGAACCATCCATTTGAAGAGGACGGGTGGTAGAGATCTAGGGATCTCGCAAACTTAGAGGCTCGCAGGGTGAGAGCCCAAGAGTTGGGTGCTCCAAGTCGTGAAGTCACGAAATCACAAGGAGCGAGGACAGTCGTAGGATCCAGGTCGCAGGAGGACCATTGGATAAGAACCCATTACCTATCGCGCATTTGGGGGTTTGGAGGTTGAGAGGAATCACTTTCAACATCAGAAGTCACAAAGTGTCGAAATCCGGGCATGAGGGACAAGTGTCAGAACCACAAAGTGGGCCCGAGAAATAGACAAGTAGCCATGCGTCGCCTGGAGGAAGGATTCAATACTCCATTGACTTCTTGCATCTCGGGGATTCATGAGATAAGGGAACGGGAGTTCAACCCTTCGACTCAGGAAGTCATGAGTAGCGAAAACACGAGGAGAAAATTCAACATCGCTTCTCGAGGTTTCGTGAAGGAAAGGTGCAAAGGTTGAACACTCGAACCCACGAAGCAGCGAATACCGAAAGGTGCTAGCGCTTAGCCTAGTTGACGGTCGCACAAAGGAAGGTGATGACAGAGGAATATCCATACCGTATCGGCATTTTGGGTATCGCGAGATTAGAAAGGAAGAGTCAGGAGTCTCGACTCACGAACTCATGAGTTGCTAGTTGCGACAAGTGCCATTGGAATTTTTCCTTGGTCACTGCGTTGTGGTCACACGGAGAAGGGGAGCTTGCACCTAGTGCTGTTCGCATAGGGAAGCTACCAAAAAGGACTTGTGGATCGATAATTTGTGATTCCAGCAGGGAATCTAAAGAGCCAATTCATCTCGAGGGAGATATAGAATGATCTTGTGAGTGGATCTCGGACCGAGGGCTGATAGGTCTGCATCAGGTCCCCACCATCATTTTGTTTCTTTATGGTCGTATATTCTAGTTGCTACTTATGTCTTGGTGCATATTGCTACATTAATTTTCACTTTATCCTTCTTAATTCCATTACATTCACGCTTTACCTCTTGTTGTTTGCATTGATTTTCATCTATTTTATGACCTTTACCCTTTTAGAAAACAACTATGGGTGGACATTAATTTCCCGACACCTTTCTTTCATTTATTTTTCATAGGTATGTTCCATGCACTTGCAATGTAGTTTCAATCCATTGAGAGACTCATTTTTTCTATTGTATCCTACTTTTATCTATTTTTCATGCTCGTAAAAACATTAAAAATACACCCCAATAAAAGAAGAGTGGGAGGGGCTGGGGGGAATTTATCTATATCCAACTTAGTGGAAACCATGAGTGGTTGTGACCCATGAACATGTAACCTATTTTCAACATTGTCTTACATTTGGGATCTATATTTCCTTAGGATATGTACTATAATTATGAGTTATTTACTCGTGAGATTGGTTAATATTATAGTCACTATGGAGATTTTTTTAGTTCTACATGTGTTCTTTCACTATGGGGTGAGTGAAAGCTGACAATGGTCTCTCATGACGCGTTAGAGGCGATGCAAATGTGGAAAAATAACAATCTGTTAACTTGGAGGGATTATTCAAGGTACTTTTACAATGAATTTTAATATGGTGTAAGAAGATGAAACGTAGGAAATTGAATTAGCTTTCAGAATATAAAAATTGTATTTATAGAAATTGTTACTAACTCTCTCAAGTTTGTTTGTTTCTAATAGTTGTATCTTATTTTTCCAATAAAATATAAAATATATATTGTTGTTTGTGTAGGTGTTGTGTACCTTAACGATGGAATTTCATTCCAAAAACTTGTATACTTGTAGAGAACTCGTTTTTCTTGCGTCGTGTTTTTTTTGGAAATTTATAATCATTTTATATTTTTTTAAACTATCAAAGTCAACATAAACCTAAAATTACAACGTAATTTATATTTGCACACTAATAGATTCTTAACATGATCAAAATATTTTTATTTTAGATCAAAGATATTGGTCTTCTCTAATTTCACATGTAAGTCATTCGAGAAATGGTTTACTCGACAAAATGTTATAGCAGAAATAAAATAGGTATGTATTATAGGATTTTGATATATGTCAAGACAAAAAATAGATTAAAAATATTAAACATTATTAATTTAAAAAAAAATTGGATATTTGGAATGTACACAACCAATTCTATCTGTGTATGTAGTTTCGTCAATAACTTAATTTTGTAGCCTATAGAAAAATAATGTCAAAAATAAAGATATGGAGAGGAATTCATAAAAATTGAGGTTTTTATGTACTTGAAGATCTAACCACTAGGTTTGTGATCCTGAACCTAAATCTGAGGCAACCAACTAAGAAAACACGTATTCTATATTTGCCACTCCTGCCTGAATTTTTTTTTTGAAATTCAAATAACGCACCCATGCTTTAGGAATGCACACGTGTTACTAAAGCACATGTGTGTTCCTAAAGAACATGTGCATTCCTAAAGTGTGCATGCATTCTTAAGGCACACACGTGTTCCTAAAGAATGCACATGTTATTAGTAATAGGAACACGCACACATTTTTTTGTACACAAATAAATTCCTTCTCTCTCATCTCTTCCCCCCCTCTTCCCTCCTCTCCCTCCCTCCATCTGTATTTCTCTCTTTCTCTCTGAGCTCACTATCCCTATCCCTTCCTCATTATCTTCCCCCTCTCTCTCTCCATATCCCTCTCTCTCTTCCCCTCTCTCCTTATGTCTCTCTTCCCGCCCTCTCTCTCCCC
>JASDQU010373390.1:114481-126664 GCA_032191745.1 Picea mariana | reverse complement strand
TYTTCAAGACAGACTCTTCTACAAAAAAAATCCTCCAGTTTTGTAACAGYTATTAATATCTGAGAGATATGATCTCATCTTTGACCCYCAGTTTTCARAAAATTTGATCCTTTTTTCATGGTAGACAGTTCTAAAATTCGRTGTAACAGTTGYTATCTTTGGGAAATTGGTTGGATTCRACCTCCTAAGCTTGGGGGAGAGTATTTTMTATAAATTGTTGTAATTAAAATGTGTGAAGGGGTTGGACCTCAAGAGATGGATGGTATTGAGAGACCATCATCTATTGTAAAGATGCTCAACAGGTTGTAAGTGACTTCTTGGATGAATACAAAGGCCTTTTGTTCCCAGATTCTTGTTTCATGATCATGTGGTGAAGTACCTCTTTATGTAACTTGCTATTATCTTGTCTCACATATTTTTTTCTTTCCTTATCATTTATAAGATATTATGTTTTAGGATTTGTCTTAAACACCCTGATCTGGCTTAAAATGATATTAATGTGTTCTTCTGAAAACTAGATGTAGAACTAAGATAATCTATGCTCTGCATTTAAATTGGACCCTAATCTATGCTTCTTTTCCATTTCACAAACTCAAAGGATCCACTGACATGATTATCTTGCATGGTTATTGTTTGTCTCAATTATTCATTCATTTAATCATCTTTAACCTTTGTTGACTCCATTTTGCCCAATGGTCCTCTTTTGTTGTCTCAACCAAAAACTCTAAAAACAAACCAACCTTATACTTCATAACTAGCCTAATATCTCATCTCAAGAAAGCTATCAGATAGAGAGATCCCTCTCTTAGTCTTGGAGGGCTATATCCTTGACTCGAAGTGGTTTTGTGGTTACCCCCATCGATTTCCTCCTCAGCCTAAGAAATTACAGGGTGATAACACATACTATGGTTAAAAGGATTAAAAATATTTATTACTGATTCACCCTCCCCCCTCTCAGTAATCCAACATATGGATGGTCATACTTAGTACCAATTGGCTACATTTCTTAGCTGGTCATATTGTATGGTTTCCCCACGTGTTTCAAGGATGAAAAATGTGAAGGGGGAGGGAATGTAGTATACCTAGGGAGGTAATATGGGGTACCTAGGGAGGTACCCAATGAGAATGCGGTTATGGATATTCAATGTAAGGTGGATTAGGTCCACTATATTATTAAATAAGACCCATTATGGTAGTTAGATATAATAAACATGAGAAGGCTCTCTGGAAGGTTCCTAGGAGATAGAGAGAGCTACATAAAGAAGTGTAAGCAATGTATTGAAGCATAGTGAAGAATATTGTGAATGTGTCAAGCATTGCTTGAGGAGTGATATCCTTCCTTAAGGATTAATATATGGTGTTACCCTACCTCAAGGGTTTTGTCTACATTCTTGTGTTGGATATTTGGTGAATGGTTTGGTTTATTCTTGTTGATATTGTGGGTTTATATTGATATTTATATTCAGATCTATTCATGATCCGGGATCTTTTCATCGAAGTGACTTATAAATAATTGCATTAAATGAGCATAAATTAAAGTGCACCATTAAAGAAGGAAAATCTCAATAATGAAAAGACATAAGCATCAAATCTAAGCACAAAAAATTGATAACGGAGTTCGTCCCTGGTGGACTACGTCTCTGGGTCCTTCTCTCAAATGGGTAGGCCTTTTTATTAACTCAGCAAAAGAACTTGGAAAAATACATAAGTATACCTCATTCTGACATCAAGTTGCAGAATTTTTGCTCAGATTAGAAAGCAGACAGCACCACTGAATTCGTGGCGTCGAATTACCCAAAAATGACTATCTCCATGCTTCGATCTGACTCTGGCATTCCAAGGCCCAAAAGAAACTCTATCTCAATTTTCGTGCCCTGCAACCTAAAATAAATGCTAAGACTGTCTCGAAATTTGTGTTTGTTCATACCCTCACTCGCCTCTCCTCCAACACTGGGCAAATTCACTTTTTAAATAAAAAATTCGATGATGTAAACAATGGAAGGTCGTTAGCCTTATGGTTAGTGGAGCATGTATTAAGGCGTTGAATAAGGGAGAGGTCCCGGGATTGAACCCACAGGCCTCCCCTTTTGGGTATCCGTTGTAACAATATATATATTTGAATGTGGTTTGCTCCCACTAACTTTAGCAATGGTTAATTCTAACGGTTGGTCGCCAGATTTGGCGGGGCCCCACCGGATTTGGTGGGGCCGCCAACCTTTTTAATATATTTTTTTTTTGGAAATTCATTCTCGATTTATCGTTGGGAATTTTCCCACTGCCATGTGGCAGCCCATGACTGGGCCATGTCAACCATTATACAATCACCCTGCCACATCAGCATACAGTCTGCCAACTCAGCTTGTCACGTCAGCCTGCCACATTAGCCGCCACATCACTGTACGGATTGCCACGTGGTTGTACAGACTGCTATGTGGCACATTTTTACTAGTCCACAAAATTATCCGAAAAGGCCAAACATGAGTGACACGTGGCAGCCTCTGGTGTTGCCACAGCATCATGTTGACATCAGCATAACACATGTCACCTCCTGCGTGTGCCACATATGTTTTACAAATGTTGACATCATTTGTACTGATGCTGACATTAGCAGTACGGATGCTGACTCATCCCCTTGCTGACTGGTCTAGGTTGACCAAACTTTGACTGGGAATATCTTTTTATCTGTAACTTTGTTTGATGATTTTCTTGCACCATTGGAAATCTTGCGACATGATTTTTGCGATGATGTCATTTTCACTGAGTTTTGAGAACTTTGAATATTTTCCCTTTCTCTATCTGCTTAAGCCATTTTGAGCTTCATGAGTTGCTTCCATGAGTTTTGAGTTGTCCTTAGTCTTCTCTAGATCATTTTTGGATCAATTCACGTACTTAATAGTTCCACAAGATATTTCCTAAGGTCAAAGTTCCACGGGATAGTTCCTAAGGTCAAAGTTCCCGAGGTCAAAGTTCTTGGGGTCAAAGTTCATGAGGTCAAATTTCCCAAGTTCATAGTTCCTAGGGTTAAAGTTCCTTAGGTCATATTGCTTGAATTCAAAGTTCCCGAGGTCAAATTTCTCGAGGTCAAAGTTCCCGAGGTCAGAGTTCCCAAGGTCATAGTTCCCAAAGTCACAGTTCCCGAGATCAAAGTTCCTGAGGTCAAAATTCTCGAAGTCATAGTTCTTGTGGTCAAAGTTCCACAAGTCATAGTTATTGAAGTCAAAGTTATGGGTGAGTTAGTACCTAAGGTCAAATTTATGGGTGAGTTAATTTGTTTTCCTATTGAAGGATAATTTGATACTAACAAATTCATATTAGATTTATTCATTTATGTTTCTATAGGAACAATCTTGGAGGATTATTTTAACCTTAGTGTCTCAGAGCCTTGGTGTTGTCTACGATGATTTGAGTATATCTCCCCTCCACATTTACGAAAGCACCTTTGTAGAAGACTTTCAACACTCTTAGATCAACGAATAGATTTTTGTTGTTTTGTCCTTTTCCTTTTGGACTTTGACCATGATCCCTTTCTTCAAGGATGTGTTTATAGTGCTTAGCACCGACGAAAATGGGAGAGATAACTTTTTGGACACCTAAAACTCCAATTAGTTTCAATTTTAAGCCCAAATATGAGAGATATATTTATTTGCACGTAGAGTAATTACTCCTTGTTTTGAACAATAAAATCTCCAAAAATTGTAACCTTGTGATTTGGTCTGATAATCTTCAAGGAATGTCGTAGTACTATCTATTTGGTGAAAACAGTTTGTTGTGATAATGATTATGCACAACTTTAAATAGAGGAATGTGTTCAAATACCAATTTTAGAGTTCACATTAATAGCAATACCAACACCTATGATACCAATGTAGATGTTAGGAAAACATGTGTTTTGAGAAAAATCTTTGAGTGTAGAGAGAATATAATTGGGAAAGTAATGTACTTATGTGCTAATCTAAAGTAAACAAGATTGGATGTTGAATGATACTAATTTGATGGCACAACTTGTGAAAGCAAGGGAGCTCTAAAATATTTAATTTGTAACAAGTTAAACAAGATAATTTTGGAGAATGCCCATTGTTTGAAATGTACCTGTGTAGGCTATGGATAATTAATCCACATATAATGATTTGTACAAATGGTTGTATAATTCTCTCTCTCTCAATGAAATCATGTTATCCTTCTCTACAATGTTTGAGAACACATTGAACACCACATGATTTTACTTTCATTTGTTTTTTGCATGCCAAAGTCTTATTTGTCAGTAGTGTGTTTTGGGGTATTTGGTTGCATATGGGTATACAATGGTTTGATTTCTTCAACATACACAAATTAGTCCATGTTGTGCAATTCAAATTCATTTATTTTTCTTGTGGAGAAGAGTTGAATGTATTTTAATAATTGATCAAACTTAACTACAACAATGAAGTACACAATCGATTGCAAGGGGTATACAAATAGTTTGATATTTGGAAAAAATAAAGTCATCGTCAAAAGTTCAAGTTCAACAATAAGTAGATAGGTGTCACTTCCAAAACTCCTCCATCTATAAATAAATCTAAGTTATTAATTTATATGTAATATAACCTATTTAATAAATAAATAAAAATAATTGTATTTTACTTTAGAAAATTAGTATGTATTCCATATCAATTAACTATCTTTTTAAATAAATATTATATATAAAGGTTTGAAATTTTTTTCTTTCATAAAATAAAAAATATTAAACATTTTTTTAAATGATAAAACTTATTATAATTAACACAATGAAGATAGTTATTGGTGGTTGTGATTTGTGATGTAGTTCACTCATCACCATTATTCAAGGAAAACCACATCACACCACTTAAAATAACAAGTTAGTGATACATTAGGAGAGCGACTTCCACTCCTCTTAGACTTCTTATTGTTGAACTTTTAACCTATTTCCTTACATCCCAAAAATAATCTTAATCATTCAAAAACAATTTTAAAACTTTACAAAATAACCTTTTACAAAATTTAAAATAACATTTTCCAAATATCATTATTATTTATATTTATCTTCTATAAAGTGAACAACATGTCAAGTAGTTGTAGCTCAATTGGTTGGGGTGGGAAGTTTTCTCCTCCCCACCTAGGTTTGAGTCTTCAAGTCTTCTTTGTTCTTCGGATTAAAAAAAAGTGAATAACCCATAATAAAATATATATATCATTTTTTATAATTTTGGCTCATAGACCCCTTTATTACTAGTATCTTTAAGGTGCAAATGTTTTGTTTTATTATATATGTTGAAGAATGAAAATTTAAAAACAAAGAAGGGAAAATACCATATCATTACAATATATAAGCCAATTGCAACATAGAATAAACAATCATGTAGAAGATCTTGAACCTTATGGAATACCTTCTTTCACATATTTTTTAGTTCATTGAAATGTTGTTTACTTTTGGCCATAATTGTGACCTATTCGCTTGCTCGTGAAATACTGCCTATTGTAAGGCCAATTCCCCAACAACCTAGGATATCCATTTGCTCACCCATTGGTAAAATTCTTACAATAGACTCCAGTCCCACACTTTATTTGAAGAGAAAGTTTGTGAAGTCACTATACCAAGCATTACCATCGCAATATTTGTCTTTCCCTCAAAACAAAAAGGGATTTCTAAACCAGCGGACTTGTTCATCAGTTTTATCACAGAACATCATGCAAACTGGAAAAATTTTGATCTGCTCTCAAGGCATTTGTAGGCTATAAACTTCAKATCACATCTACATGTGAAATCTCAATGTCTAGTAAATCACAACCCATCAATCTATCTAGCAGTGTGGTGTYTAAAACTCCAAAAATATAAGGCATGCTCACCATTCGGAAATGAAGCTTCACCAATACCCACACCCTGTAATGAATTATCTAGGATCCACTCGAAATACATCAATTGGAACAASCACRGATATCTAGGATGAAATTTAAGGAGGCAGATCAACCCTGGTTATGCAACAAATCAAATTCCCTAACTCGGATCGATGCATAAGAKCCAACATTAATTGGAGTTGAACCATRGGAATCTAATGCAGACACACTAGAAAGAAGTGGTGGAGGCCATGAAAGCCCAATGCACAACTTTGTGGGTCGGTACCATGAAATCCAATGCCCCCAACTTCRACAACTGATCACACGGACAAATTCAAATTGCAGTTCTATCGATCTCGAAAACCATCCAAATTGTAGGTTGTTTTTTGTTGCTTATTGTTGCCACATAATTGACAGTGTGTGGTAGTGATTCATTGCAGGATTGTTATCGCACAATCTGCACTTGCCCAAATCCCAAGGCAAGTGAGGAAATATTGGTGTAATAAGGGGGTGACCTATCACTGTCACCTTAATAAGAAACTCCTTTATGTTTAGGAGTATATCAAGATTGCCTGAAGGGAGACGTCCCCAGTGAACTAAAGGGTTGATGAAACTCAAGCAAGGATGCAAGAATACCCCCCTATTACTGGTCACTCAAGTTAAAAGGTTCTTTAGGTCTTTAGGAGATGAAGCAAAAGTGAAAATGAAGTGTACCTGCCCAAAACAAGACAACAAAGGAAAAATATGGCAACTTTCAAGTACAAAATAAAGTTAGTGCTTCATAAGACCATGAACCTTTGAAATATAAGCTAGTTGATATAAAATTGCGTCACTAGGAGAGTTTACAACAACTATAAGTATTTTGTAAAAGACAATAAAAAGATAGCTTTTAATAGGCAAAATGATAATCAATTGTCGCATGCAATTTATAAGGTGTCTAACTAGCATTAAAGGTCAGTTTTGCAGAAAATTTGTTGCAGTTAGATGGTTGTAGCAATCTTTTGTAACAACAACAAATATATTAGTGATCTAGGCTAAGTTAGGGTTAGTTATAGTTAGTAAAAGCTTAGGAGAAGAGTGTTTGAGTGTTTGATCAATCCTTCAATAATAGAGAGGCTAGAACTAGTGCCTTATAGGGATTATGGAGTCAAATGGAGGCTTCTTCTAAGGCTACAAATCAATTTTGATAGTGCACAAAATTCTAAGAGGGAGAATGCATAGGAGAAGTAGTAACTTAAGTCCCCCTATGCATTTTCCTAAAGAAACAAGATACTAGGGTGTAGGAAATTCTAGGCCCTAGCACCTTGCTCTCCTTAGGATTCTTATGGGAAAAACTTAGGCAAAGATAACTAGGTCAAAACCTTAGAGTACTAGCAAATTAGGGCTCTAGGGTTTTACTAGTTACTAGATCAATTCAATGAAAATCTTTGGCAAATAGAAAGTAAGAAAGTAGCAATTTAAGTTCCTTACTTCAAGCATTAAGTATACCATGCAATCTCATAATCTTGTATGAGAAAATAAAACAATACATAAACCATTCTATAAATGACAAAGAATGTAGATTTTACCTACTTGCACCAAGAATAATCATGAAAAGGCCATGCAAGATCACCATAAAAGCTTCCAAGATTGATCCACTTGCAAAAAATCAGCCTTATACAAGAGTGTGCCTCACAATTTCAGCCACTAGCCCTAACTAGGGCGCAAATTTCTAACCTCTCCTCTTGTGTGAGGAGTTCTTATCTAAAAATGAATGTATTTTTTGTTTATTTATACAAAACTGGTGACCTTTAATTAATTTCAGGTCAAATAAAGGTCAACCTGGCCAATTTACAAATAAATTCAAACTAGACATAAATAAAATTAATTAGCATCTAAAAACACTTCCAAGGGTGATGGCATGCCCTTCTAGGGTGGTGTTGAGCCCCTAAGGTGGAACGTTGGGCTCCAGATGCTGAACGTTTGGCCTCCAAAGGCCCTGGATGATGCCCACACGTGCCAACTAGCTCACAATTGCTCTCAAAATGCAAACCCTAGCTCTGGATGACGTCCAGGGTCATGATGGTGATGCCATGGTCTCTCAAAGGTCAACGTCTAGGTGGAAAAAAAAAGATCCCCCTGGGTCTAGGTCTACCAGGGTGCCTCCAAGGTGACATCCTTCTTTCTTCCTGATGCAAATCTCGGATGTCTTCTTGCCCCTGGATGGGGTTACAACATCCATCTGTGGGCTTTCATCCCCATGAAGGTCTGAGTTAATCATTCCTTCACGTGTACCTGTCCATCGGGAAAGGTCCTGCAGTAACAACAAGTACCCCTTCCAGGGTTTCATGAGTCATAGGGATCATAACATGTAAATCACATCCAATAATAAAATTACCCAAACATGTGCATCAAACCCCCTTTACCCCGACAAATGCTCAAAGACGTTATGCAATTTAACAAGTCAAGTTTGGAGAAGGTCTCAGGGTGTCCTATTGGGCTAATCCACCTTAAGTTTGGGGTGTTTCCTAGGTGAGAACCAATCCAGGTCATGTAAGTGTATGAGGTGGCATGGGGTAAGTGTTTGGGCATGGGTGCAGTGATAACAAGGAAATGTAAATCTTACCTGTGGGTTCCTTTGTAGAGGGCGAGTTGCACCTTGTCATGGATGCCATTATTTCCTAGCACATTCATTTCCTTTTATTCTTAGCTTCATTGCTTTTGATCTTTTTATTTTATTCTTCGAGGGAAGAGTTAAGGGACACCATCTTGGCTTGGTGACCAGAAGTGACAGCGTTATGCACAAACACTTCACGAAGATGAAAATGTCGACTTGTGATTAGACCCCCTTTCTCTTGGCTATGCCACCAAGAGCCACTACCCTAGTTTGGTGACTAGATAGATGGTAGTGTCATACCGCTACATGCCCATGGT
Organism: Picea mariana; assembly: GCA_032191745.1. Taxonomy (NCBI): domain Eukaryota; kingdom Viridiplantae; phylum Streptophyta; class Pinopsida; order Pinales; family Pinaceae; genus Picea; species Picea mariana. Next base: position 117,919 of record JASDQU010373390.1, on the reverse strand, counting down.
CATAATAGGTCGACTCGTGATGAGACCTCCTATCCACCAACTAATACCTTGAGTGTTTATTTATCTTATAGGTTATGTTTTCTTAGTAAGAAGTTTTTTATTGCTTTCTCGGGAATCTCTGGGTGAAGCATCTCAAAGGTTTTATCTTTGGATTTTAACTCTTGCCAGCTACTTTTACCCTTTGGGCCTTTAGCCCCTTCTACCCACAAGGCAAGGTACAACCTTTCCTAGTCTGGCAAATCCAAATGCCTGAACAAAGGTAGGGGAAGATGAGAGGAGTAAAGATGGAAAGTGGTAAGTATGGAGGGAATGGACAATGACATTTCACATACCCACCCAGTAGAAATATCAACTTACTAGGGCACCTTGTCACCCTTCCATGTATGAACAAGTCAAAGAGCATAATTTCCAAGAAAACATTATGAAATGAAGGAGAATTAAATGCAACATATTCAATTTCTTCAAGAATTGGAGTGACACATACCTTGATACCCGGACTCATTACCTTATTGAGCAAGACTTATTGCTACTTCAGAATCAGGCTGGTGGGATGGATATTGTTGTTGTTGCTAAATGGGCACCACTGAAGAAAAGAGGGGCCCTCCTGGGCCATGCTCAAGTCATTCGGCTCTCGACACTCCATGTCTAGGACCTGTAGGCCATCGAGACATGATCTCCTTAGTTATCCCTACGGTAGGGGATAACAATACCTACATATATCAAGTTGAAGCATGAAAATGGGTAGAGTTCTAATCGAGGAAAATGCCACAGAATAAGATACAGAATAATTGGAGCGAAACTATCGAGATGTCTCCCACACAACTCTCTCGATGCAGGAACAATATCCATGGATAAACTAATAATCTAAAAAAACTCTACCAACATAATTTTTGATTGCCTGGATTGTCCGCCTCGAATCTTATGGAGCCGCCTACCTGCTCACTTTAACATCCATGGTCTTCCTCTTGAGACGATCAACTGGCTCTTTCCGATTACGATATTTGGATCTTGAAATACCAACTACACAGTAAGAGCAGACAAAATGAGTGGTTTGTTCAGGAGGCCATGGGATAAATAAAGTGTTGGAAAATTGAGAGGGGGGGTGAATTAGTATGAGCACTTTATACCACTTTTAACCAAAATATATGTTCTTTCACTTTATCAACAATGTTCAATAGTATATCATCAATGTATCATCTATGATTGCCTTGAATGTATCATGAGAATATAATCATAAGCAGCATCACATCAACAACATCACATCAAATACACAATACACCAGTATTTACATGGAAACCCAAATGGGAGAAAACCACAAAATGCTTTCTTATATATATCAAGAATTCATTYATAGGAAGCACCAACTTCCAAATTCTCCAGCTCCAATTGAGAGGAGGMTACCACCCCCTATTCTCAAGCTCCAACCTGAAGGAATCTAAAACTCCCTAAATTATCTGGCTCCAACCAGAAGGAGGCTACAACCCCCTAGGTTCTCCGACTATAACTGGAAGGTGGCTACAACCACCTAGTTTGCAGGCTCTAACCTTAAGGAATCTCCAACTCCYTRATTCTCTAGCTACAACTAGAGGGAGACTACAACCCCYTATGTTCTCCGACTACAACCAGAAGGTGGCTACAACCACCTATCCTTGCCCCGTCCTGCAGCCCTAAAATATAAGTGTCAAATGATGAAACCACTACCACACTGCCATTGTGAGATATATCACTATAAACATGTACCAACAACCTGTAACCAACCTATGCCAAAATCATGTAATAAATCATGTACTGGAAGTCAACATGTACCAATAGATACTAACAGGTACGTGACCTGTATATACTGCAGCTCATGTATGTACGTGCCATGTATATATTGCAGCCAGCGTATGCACGTGGTCTGTCTATACTACATCCTATGTACACCTTCTAAGAACTAGGGGTTTCACCTTTCTAAACTCTGACTCTTTGTTGCCTATGTTACTGTCACTGTCACTGACACTATCACTAATATTGTCACTATCACTGCCACTTTCACTGATACTCAACCTTATCCTCTCACATGGATCATATACCAAAGACACCTCTCAACTATATTTCCAAAAAACACATGCCTCAACCAAGCATGATCCAACATCACCACATATCATCACAAGATATGTGTCTAAACCATGTACCAACCTGTACCATGCATCAAACTATACCACAACCTATACCATCAAGTGCATCAATCATGTACCATAATAAGCGCATCAACTATGTACCAAAACAAGTGCATCAATCGTGTACCAAAACAAGTGCATCAACTATGTACCAAAACAAGTGCATCAATCATGTACCAACCATGTACATATACCATATATCATACCATGTTCCAACCATGCAAATCAACCATGTACATCAACCATGCACATCGATACCTCTACCTTATACCATACCATGTGCCAACAATGAAATGTATCTCATATACCATATCAAACAACAAACATGTACTATAGCATGTACCATAAGATATGTTGAACAAGTAATACCAAGAGTGTATCTCAACCAAGTACCATCACCATTAAGAGATGTCTTCTATGCATGTACTACCATATGCCAAGTGTATATCTCAATAATGTATCAATATCAATGGTAGACCACTAACACAACAACCATACACCTTGTACCAATAAACCAAGAAGTGTACCAACAATGTATCTCACCCAACATGTACCATATGCCATGAAATGCCTCTAGTCATATGCCTCAAGCATGCTCCTCAATATCACAAAGATGTAGTTTCATAACACAATATGACAAGCCTCAAGTATATGTCAATACCACAAAGATGTGCCTCTAACAATGAACCATAACAGCCATATACTAAGTGYGAATAGTGTGTCTCAAACATATAACAATCTTACCTCAACCATGTACCATCAAGGGCCTCCAAGACATACCTTAATCATGTGCCATATCATCCAAAATTCAAGCCTCAAACAAATACATAAATGACATACCTTAACTCATGAGAATGTGTAGAATGAAGACTTGGGAACTTGCTTCAGACTCTAGAGACCTTGCATCTTCATCTTCTCAAGTTTTTATGGCTTTACCCTCATGTATGCACCCAATTATATTATTATCTCGCGTATGTATGCACCCTATTATATTGTTAGCCCGCGTATGTACACACCCTATTATATTGTTAGCCCACGTACGCCTCAGAAACTAGGGTTTTCTCAAGCTCTGAAACTCCGAAACTTTTGGCCCTTCAGACCTTCGCTACCTCAGAAAAATGTCGCCACATACAACCTCAAAAATACCAAACATAAACCATAACCATTCACTAAACCATTCATTAAACCATAACAATTCACTAGATAGATGTTCAATATAAGTGTGTGTGTGTATGTGCTAATAAATGACTCCATGAGGTGTATTTATACAAGTGATAGG
>JASDQU010373390.1:100339-114461 GCA_032191745.1 Picea mariana | reverse complement strand
GCTACCTCAGAAAAATGTCGCCACATACAACCTCAAAAATACCAAACATAAACCATAACCATTCACTAAACCATTCATTAAACCATAACAATTCACTAGATAGATGTTCAATATAAGTGTGTGTGTGTATGTGCTAATAAATGACTCCATGAGGTGTATTTATACAAGTGATAGGTAAATCCACTCCTTATTTTAGGGCTTCTAGGGTTTTCTTGTTACAAAAATTTTACCCTTTTATTAACCAACTTGTAACGACCTAGGGGTTTCTTGACCACTCTTTGGGGCTTCCAACTTCGCAAGACCATATCTCCCTAACCGTGAGGAACTATGTGACGTTCCACATATCAATGGAAATGGCATGAAAAGTACTATCTATCTATGAGTGCCTTACCTTCATTTACTCAATCCTTCAATTCCATATTCCTCATTCAACATTTCTACCAGAATATGCTACCGGAATCATTCAAATGCCTCTGACACAACTCACCATTACTCTCGACCATACAAATGATAATAAACTATCCAATGATCTAGTCCACATCACTTTCCACATATCTTGAACTCTCCAAGGGTTGAAATAAATTGCTAAGGGTTGACATCATTATCCATGGTCACTCTCCAAGGGTTGACACCAATGACAACCAACTGTCCAAACCATCTGTCTAGCAATCTAAACCAATTGTCAGACAGTCCAAACGAACTGTCCATCAATAATGATGGAAACACTTAGTCGTGATAACATTCATGCTCATACTCCTCATCAATGGTTCTCACTCTCCCCCTTTGACATCAATCGAAAAGGGTATCTCTCCCCCTTTAGAGCTTGATGCAAGAGCATCGTCAACAAGCACACGTGGAGAGACAACTCGGAGCCTTAGCGCACCTTTGAATCATTCATAATATTAAACATTGGCGTTTCCTGCAAATCTTTTTTGAACAAGTTGAAAAATTGAAGAAGATCAAACTCTTGGGCGCTGAATGATCACGAGTAATCTGTGAGTTTCACCCCTATACTTTAATGTAACGGAAATTAAGTAGCAGTTATTTTTTTTTTCTCGAATAGATGAGTAGTTGGAGGGAACCCTAAGAGCCCTCTAGGATAAATAGAGGTTTTGTATGTCCAAATGAGGTTGTTGCAAATTAGTAGGAAATTGTTGTGATTTAGTTGTTGCTAAGTTTTTAGTTCTTGTTTTATCGTAGTTGTAGCCATTTACATTTGAATGAATATAACAGAGGAAAATTGTTCCAATGCATGGTGTTGCTACTATTTACAATTCCCTATTATTTTGTTTTCATGAATGAATGAGTTATGTTGTTAAGTATATGAAACTGTGAAGTGTTTGGATAAGTTTCAATTGTTTTTTCTTCGTTGAGTTCATGCAAGGTGTGCATATAGTCCGCAAGGAGTGCATTGACAGAGTATGTTTGGACTCAGAAGATCATAGGAGATAGCGTGAAACTTCCATTTGCAAGGAGTGCAAAGAGACTGTTGCAAGGTGTGCACAGGCGCCGCAAGAACTTAAGTCTTGCGTGAGAATCTGTTGCAAGGAGTGACAGAGTATGTTTCGACTTATAAGCTCAAAACAGATAGCGTAAAATTTCCATTTGCAAGGAGTGCAAAGGGACTACTGCAAGGAGTGCAAAGGGACTGCTGCAAGGCGTGCACAGTCGCCCGCAAGAAGCCAAGTCTTGCATAATAATATGTTGCAAGGAATGCACAGATCTGAAATTCAACTAAGTGTCAAAGTAACCCTTTAAGGAGTCAAAGGGTTCGAGAAAGAAAGATCAAGAGAAATAGCGGGAGAAATATTCAAGGGGAACAAAGTTTTGAAGGTTTCACGAGTCATCGACTAAGATCCATTCAATAGGGAGAGAGATCATTCTGGATCCTCGAATCTAGGCAAAGTACACGAGCTTTAAGTCTCTGTGTGCACACATGAGCGAGGATTCGTCGAAGTCTCGAAGAGACTAGGGACTGTCCATCTTCCAGAGGGACAGGTGACGCAAGATATAATACAACTTCGGAAGTAGACAAGGAGAGAGCAAAAACATCGAAGAGTCGAAGTAGATACTGGTCGTTGGTCGCCAGGGGGTTACGTGTCAACAGATCTGAGACTTCGGGGGAAATTCACTTCGAGAATTTCAGTTGAGAAGTTGAAACTCCCGAACCCCGAAGAGCTGAAGTAAATCGTAGCCATCTAATTCAAAAGGACACGCGTCAACAGATCATCGTCTTCGGGTGAAATCACTCTGGGAGAAAGCGAAGATTGAGAATTGAAACTTTGGAAGCCCGAAGAGTCGAAGTGAACCACAGCCGTCTATTTGTGAGGGACATGCGTCGACAGATCGTCGTCTTCAGGTGAAAGCACTCTAGAAGAAAGCGAAGACTAAGAGTTGAAATTCCCACAGCCAGAAGAGTCGAAGTGAACCACAGTCGTCGATCTCTGAGGGACATGCGTCGACAAATCGTCGTCTTCGGGTGAAAGTGCTCCGGGAGAAAGCGAAGACTGAGAGTTGAAACTCCCAAAGTCTGAAGAGTCGAAGTGAACCACCGTCATCGATCTGTGAGGGACATGCATCGACGGATCGTCAACTTCAGGTGGAAGTACTGCGGAGGAAGAAAGAGTTGATAGTTGAAACTCCCGAAGCCCGAAGGGTGAAATCAATCGTAGTCGTCTCTTTGGAAGGAGGGAAAGCGTCGCTAGATCATGGAAATCTGGGAGTGCGTGCGAAGGGAGGAAATGGGTCGCTGATTGATATTTGACCATGGAAGAAAGAGGACAGACCTCAGCCGTCGATCAAGAAGCAACGCCCGAGATCCCAAGATCGACAGTCGTGCTTAATTGCGGGGACAAAAAGTGATCAGATTTTAAAAATCTTAGAGCGGGCCGCAATCGAAACCATGATATTTCCAGAGGGATACGTGGCAGTTGATAGTGAATTGAGGGGAGAAAAGTGGTGTGGTATCAAACCACTTTAGACTGCCCCGCAATCATATGATTATGTGAGGACATAGCCCGAGGTCACAAATGGGAAAGGGATAACGGAAGAAGGAGCTAGCACCTGAACCTTGATAGTTCAGCAGCGTGAAGGGAGAGGTTGTGGGTATCATATAACCTGCACCAAAAGACTGAAAGGGCATGTGTTTAATGACAAGTGAGACCATTAAGGTTTCAGAGAGCCGATTCGGCTTCGAGAATCAAATATCCTTGACCGGGAGGTCACGCAGACCCGAGGGAGAATAGGGGAGTCTGCATCAGGGTTGCTCCCCATTACTAAACTCTCCATGGGGCTACTCCCCTTGTCTTCACTACCTCTATCTCTCCATCGTCATGACTTTCTTTATCTCTCAGCCTTTGACAAAGGATTAAATACCCTTGTCGATATGTCTCCTCCTGACATTGTACTTGCTCTAACCAATCATGGGAAAAATAATAGTTCCCCCTGTGGGTATGTCTCCCCTTGTCTGCATGCTACTGATCTTCCTTTCTAGATTCTCCCTCTCTGATTATTTTCCTTCTCTGGAAGAAGTAGAGCTAGATGTGAAATGTTTCATTTCCTCTCTTCCAATAATGTTTATTGTCCATTGGTGCTTCCTCATGTAATTCATCGGCATATATAAAAAGCATTCAAAATTTGATTTCTTCATTTACTTGTCATGTTCACTTGACCATACTGTCAAATGATTTTGTTATGATGATATAGCTTATGTTGACAATTTCTCTTTCCCTGTTCTGATATACCTTTCATTGCTTTCCTTTCTATAATCAATTGATTTCACTGATTCCAATTGAAAATACATTGTTATGCATCAGTTCTAACCCATGGTCTATGTATCTGCTAAGCATCTCACGAATCCATCTATGTCCATATGTCACAAATTTTCCATAACTCTGCTACTCAACAGTCCAAAATGTTGATCGATCTGTCATTGTATTATTCTGAAGAATTCACCTGAACATCACATATCAAATGTGTCCATTGGAAACCAAACTCTGCATGTCTAGAACAACATGTACTGAAGATATCTCTTCCTGAAAACAAACATAAAATTCTTCCTGAGTAATTGCCAATTGACACTTGTGTGGGAACATTGCTTTCTCAATCGATCAATCTGTCATTTTGTACTTCTGTTATCTGATTGTTCTGAATCTATCTCTGTAAATACCTCATACTACTCGAAAGATGGTTCATTGATCTGTAGTATCTACTGCATGAACTCCCCTTGTTCAACATACATATTTACTAGGAGTCTCCAAGCTAGGTTGCTCAAAAAAATACCCGTTCGATGCAACAACAATATCCATGGATAAACTAATAATATAAAAAAATTCTACCAATAGAATTTTTGATTGCCTGGATTATCCACCTCAAATCTTATGAAGCCGCCTACCTGCTCACTTTAAAAGCGGTGGTCTTCCTCTTGAGAGGATCAACTGGTTCTCTCCAATTACGATATTTGGATCTTGAAAGACCAACTACACAGTAAGAGCAGGAAGAATGAGTGGTTTGTTCAGGAGGTGGGATAAATAAAGCCCATCCACTGAATTTAAATTTCAAATTTTGCAAGAAGCGGGTTTTTGATGTATGGCATGCGTAGATGCATGGACTGACTAGATCAATAGTTGCGGGTAACCAATATCCAACCTGACTAAGCCATTTTTTATTGATTTTAGAGGCCTTTTATTCCTTGAACCTCAGAAAGAGCTGAAAAATCTTTAACTAAAGGTAGATTTTAAGTCTTTCGGGTCGGACTTACTGTTGTGTCTTTTTTTATTGTATTTTTATGGTATCTCAATTTTAATACTCATATGTGTGGCCTTTCTCTTTACTTGATCTCTGAACATGGTTGGAAACTTTCTTGCTAGAGGCAATGGAAGGGGGATCGAAAATTACTCTAAAAAATAATTTTTAAGCAGTTGATGAACTCTTTGGTGTAAAAGTTATGTAGAAATGTAGAAGACACCTTGAGGCAACTTTTTTTTTTCCAGTAGAAAAAATTCCTCAATTATATTTTATAATATAATGTGTTCTCACATTGAGTACATCGATGAAGAGATCGTTGTCAAGTAAATCTTTCACCAGGCAAAATGACAACATGCCAAATTTGTTAGCGAGAGATCAAAATCTAAGAAGGAGCAGACAATCGAAAAGATACATCAGATCTTAAGAAAAGAGTGAAAAAAAATAAAATTATGGAGTATGAGAAATGTGGATGCAAGGATTTTGAAGAAATAATGTAAGTGATGTTGAAAACCACTGACAAAGTGTGCCTCTCTTCCTAAAAAATTTGTATAGCATGAGTGGGTCCCTCATGACCATCCAGCCAGTGGTTGTAATAGAGCACACATGCTTTCCTCTGTAAAGTTGTCTTTGATAAATGGTTCGCTTCCCTGTTGTACTCTTGAAAGATGTGAGAGAATGACAGTTTCTTGAAGAGGTGCTTGAGCAATCTCATTCTATCTTTCCAAGCCAAGAGTGTGATGGTTTGAAGTTTACCATGTTGATTCAGCCAATCAATGATAACTTTGGAATCCCTGATCATATGTAGGCTTTCTATGTTTAACCTAGAAGCAAGTGTAATGTTTCTCAGGCACCCAATAGTTCTGCCCTTGTGTTGGTGCCTAGACCACAGCAAAAATTCTATCTGTAAGAAAAGTTTTTACTGAGATTTATCAATCTCGTGCACCACTCAAAATTCCATTTTATTGTGATACACGATCAAACCACCTTGAAGCAACTTATAACTAGGAGGGTAGGGAGGAGGCATCTAATGCTCCTTACATCTATAGAAATAGATACATCTTTGCAAAAATGAGATTACCAATTAAAATTTTTAACATAAACTTAAGTATTGAAGAATTAGTTTATTATCAAAACTTCATTGTTGAAGAAGGGTGCAATTTTAAACATAATATTATTTGAAGAGTAATATGTAAACCCAAAACTTACTTTAAAAAAAAAAACATTGCTTGACGGGTACCGAGGTACCAGGGCTGGTCACACGGCATCGAAGCGGGACCACCAATACGACAGGAAATGGGAGGACAGTCACCGAAGGCCGCAGCGGTTCGTTGGAGATGGGACAGGTGCGATTACCGGGAAAGCCAAAATGGCACGGGTTTTGGAGCATACAAAATGACCTCCCGTCGCTGGAAACGTCCCGTCTCCGCCGCTGACGCCCTACTTTAGCTTCTGCCAGAGACTTCTGGACTCTGAGATACACAACTGTCTGGGAAGATGGCAATCTTGTGATATGTGATAATTCAAAAATGACACATGCTTCCATTGATGTCTTTCTTTTGTGRGCACAACTGAATTTTTTCCATCGTTCTTGAAGTGGTTTTGCTAATTACAGCTAATTTATGATGTTCTATMAGGTTTSTGAAAGGTCCTTCAGTGGTACTCAGGGTGGTCCAAGCGCTGTCAAAGCGTTCGGGCGAGGAAACAGTGCGCGCTCTCCTCGCTCTGAACAACGATGGCATGGAATTCACATTAGCGTTGTTGTCACCGTATCTTTGAGTGCAAGTCTCGGCTCTTGATGTTATTAGAGTTTTGGCATCAACGAATGAAGAATACAGGGCCACTGTACTCGCCCAAAGAATGACGATTGTAGTAACGACATTTTTAATGCCACTGTGCAGATTGTATTAGGAATATTCCAAGATACATTCTAATATTTCCAGTGACTGATCAAGCACTGTGTCGATTACGCCAAAGGAGGCCACACGTGAAGTAGTTTTTGGTTGGGGAAGACAGCCAGTTGTTCTGAGGACATTTAGCCAGTGATGTGACTAGTGCAGATTGATATCTTCTCCCTTATCTAAACAATGTTGATTGTGTCTCATAAACTTGTTTTTAAAAATGCAGAGGTTTCAATGAGGTTGTTGATGGCTTTAGTTATCATTGATGGGTAGTGATGGAGTGGAGGATGTAATTATATCAATTCAACTTGAGCAAATATTTTGCTTCTCAAGTTAATAATAATAATAATAATAATAATAATAATATATTTTTAAGGTCATAAAGTCTAGAGAGGTATAAATACTCTATTTCCTTTGGATTTGAAGTTGTAACTTCTTAAAAGGGAACACATGTTCTTAACCATTAGGCCCACTCAGGCTGTGAATTTACAACTCTCGGTGGTGGCATCTTTGTGCAAAAGCATCCATGCTCTTACAGTTTTTCAAGCTAGTTTGTTTGCTAGTTTGTTTTTTAAATGTAAACAGCATAATTTTCTCATAGGATTTTATGGAATGCATTAATTTTAAAATGCATCTTGAGAGTCTGAAATGCTTGTTTCTGAAATCTATTCTTGTTTGATAGAGGAATTCATGATAGTCTTGTTTAATAGAAGAACTCATGATGCATAATGTAAATGTAGAATATGCCTCTAACATTATTTTTCTTTTTTCATAATCAACTTAGAATATTAAAAGTTTAAAATGAACTATTATAATGTAAATAATTAGATATGTTATTGCCATTATTCTTTTTTCACAATGAACTTAGAATATTAAAAGTTTAAAATGAACTACTATAATGCAAATAATTAGATATGTTATGATAGTTTTCAATGTTCGACACCAGATATTAGATAGCCTTTATGATAGTTATAGAGCTTTGCGGATAGATTAGCTTAGCAAGCTTTTTTTTTGGAAGTAGGAAAGATATTTGTTCAACATCTTGTGGGTGGAGTGGTTCGGAATGAATTTGTCATTCTTATTTGCTAATTTCTCTGCTATGAATAGTGTTGTTCTCAGTTTTTTGATTGGTGATTGGGGTGAACTTTGTTTCTGAGGTTCTTTCTATGCATGATAGTACTCTTTGTTTTATATGCAAAGTTGTAATTTTTTGCTTTCGAAAGAAGACTCTGTTGTCTCGGTTGTGATGTTATTTTTATATTCTAATGGAATATAATACTTTTTTCTGGGTGAAAAAAATAGCTTTTTTGAAGATGTCAAATCAATTTGAAGAGTTTTCTGAGATGAGTCTTCTTTGATGGAGGAATTCATGATGCATAATGTAAATGCAAATAGTGCCTCCAAAAGTTTAAAATGAACTACTATAATGCAAAGAGTTAGATATGTTATGATAGTTTTCAATGTTTGATAGCCAATATTAGATAGCATCCTTTATGATAGTTATGGAGCTTTCTTGAAGATGTCAAATTAATTCCAAAACCTTAAGCATTAAGAGATGATATTTTCTTATTTAAAAGTCTAAAAGAGCATTTGTGTTCTAAAGTGTTATGGATGAGGCTAATATGCCAATTAACTTCTATCCATCAATTTATTCTAGAAATGTTTTGAAGACTTCAATTTACACATATGACATCATTAATCATTTTCAATAGTTGTTAACACTAAGATATTTCCAATTCAACTTCAACTTTTAAATGGAGTAGCCACTCTCACTTCTCTCTTGGTTTACTTATTTAGTTTTAGGCTATTCATAAGTAATACATTGTTACAAGCTTTATATGTTCCATATTCACTTTAGCTTTTCACTTTGGACTATATAACTATTACATTAAAATATTGCTAATAGGCGGGTATAAGCAGCATTGTTGCTAATTACACCTGTTGTTTATATTGCAATATAATTTCTCCCATTACACACTGTTGGCACAGGGGCAGACCCAAGGTTCAACGCTCAAGAGCGCACCAACAAAACCCTAACTACCGGCCCTTTCGGCAACACCTACGAAACAGATGAAGTCTCACCCGAGGTAGAGGCAGGGGTGGTTGCAAGACTCAGGTGTCTGCAACCTTAGCTAGGACACAGATATGTGATTATCTTGCTTACAACACACTTAGCATCAGTTATTTCCTAACATACATTCATTAATACACTTCCCAGAAAGCACAGAGCACCACAATAATTACTCAGATCTAGCACTTAGCAATGATAAACACGTTACACTCAATAGATTAAGCACCTAGCATCTTATGTCTCATATCTAGCATGTATTCATATCTCATAAGCTCAAAGCATCAATAGATCTATCTAAACATATCAAAGCACTTGGCAAGATAGAGAGGTAAACACATAATAACAAAGCACATAGCACCATACACACAGTTACAGTGGTTCACCCCCACCCCGGGGCTACGTCCACAAAGTCTTCTTTATATTATCTTGGTCAAGCAGTTACAGCACGGAGTTTCAATGACCCTTACCCTGCACAAGACAAGAGATCTGCGCAACTCGCTAGATCCTCTTTCCCCGGGTAGATCCAAGCACTAAGCCTTCTCACACTCTGTGCACTCAGCACTATTACAGTACACACAGAGTATAGCACACACAAAGCTCTTACAATCACACAGACTTCTGATCACATAGATCCAACTTATGCACTAAGCCATCGACTAGACAGGGCCCCTTCTTATATGGCCTAGACCTCTATTTATACATAGAAAAAGGAATAAACAATGGCCGACATCCCTTTCCCGTTACAATATTCCCAAAAAAACCCAAAAAGGTGGCGAGATCCCGTGATCTCTGCTTCTCTATGCGCTCCGTCTTCGACAAGCAGTCGAAGTACCAAACGGTCAACTATGACCAAGTATTCCTCAAAACTTGGTCGAGGGCCAACAAGCCCCCAACACTCACCTGTGACTCGTCCCAAGTCACTCTTCTCTGGGTAACTCTGCCTCGAAGGCCTCGAGCTTCACTCGAGCTACTTCGACTTGTTGCTTTGCTACTATTTCTTGCTCGGCAAACTTCTGAATGAGTGTGTTACTAACTAGTCCTTCTAAGTGCTGCTCTATTGTGTTCACAACCTGTTCCAGGTCTGTCCCTTGGCTCTCAATCTCTAAGAATAGTTGACATGCCCTATCCTGCAAAGGTTGAAGTTGTTGCGTTACTTTCATGACCTTGCTCTGGATTATATGAATCTGCTGCTGTACGACGCGTTGTTCGTGGGACCTCTTCATTTTCTCTATGGTTGGTAGAGCCTTCAACTGCAACTGAAGTCTATCTGCCTGCTGCTTTGCCTCCTGGAGTTGTGACTCCAGTTTATGTAATTTCGGGTTCTCGGTCAGGCTCTCATGTATCTGCGCACTTCTGGTACTTAGTTGTTTGCATTCTTCAGTGAGTCCTTTGATCCTTTCTACTGTACCGCGGGCAGTTATTTCTCATTGATCGCGTTCTTCTTGAGGGGTGCTCGGTATAGCTTGGAGCTCTAGTTCTACTACTCTTTGTTGCAGTTTCTTAATGACTTTAGCAAGCTTCATTACTTGGCGTTCTATGGGTTCTCCTGCCTTCTATTCTAAGCCAGTCACAGGGAGAAATGCTCTGTTGACAGCTTCTTCGATCCCGATCTGCTCCGCGAGCAGCTGCTAATTTTCTTTCTGGATCTTTGCGCATTCTTTATCATACTTATCTTGGATGGCCTCCTTCTCCTGATGTGCAGCTTGGCGTTGCTCTATGATTTCCTCATGTGCGTGCTTTAGGGCCTGGGTGGCCTACAATGTTACTTCTTCTGCTTTCTGAAGGCGTACTTCGACTAGGTCAGCAATCTTGTGAAGTTGAACTGACTCGTCTCCTGCTTCGGTTGTTTCTTCTGGCATAGGCACAGTGGGGACTGCGCGGTTAGACTGGAGGGTGCGTTGTACTCCTCAAAGTTCAACTTCAATTCTGTTGTACATCGTTTCTTGCTTGGCCTCCTGCTTTTCTGTAATCTCTTCTATAGCTTCATTCAGAGTCACAAGGAGAAAGTTGAAGTCATCTGGATTGAGCATGGTCTTCATCTTGGTCACGGTCGCTTTGGCTTTCTTCTTAGAGGAAGACTTTGAAGGTGACCCTTTTCTCTTCTTTAGAACTTTGACTTCGTCTTCTGGTTGTTGCTCGACTTCCTTTAAGTCTCCATTGTTACCTTCTTGATCTGGTGTGACGGAAGTTGTCCTTACAGAGAGGTTATACACATCTTGAACCTCTTCAATTTTCTTCGTCTCCTTCATCTTCTTTGTCTTCTTCGTCTTATTGGGCCCAGGTGTGTCCTGCACAGCTTTTGGGTTGTCAATATCTGAAATGTCTGTTGGATCTGCTAGAACAAGGAGGTTCGTCGACCATTCCTTGGTGATTTCTTCTAAGTCTTCTTCAGTCAGCTTATAATAGGACTGGAGTTGTTCCTGGTGTTCATCAGCGCGTGGAGTTAGGTAGATAAAGTGACGGTCCGCGCTGAACTTTATCAAAGGTCGGAACCTTTGTAAAGTGTTCACGGTTATGTGAGGTGCACCCCTATAGTTTCTTTCAGTTGGTTATAGTATCTGTGAAAAATGGCATTTGACTGCCACTGCTCCCCCATGTCCGTCGAGTACCACAAGGTACTGAACTTCGCAGCTAACGATTCGAATGGGGTGAGGTCTAGGAAAGTTGCGCCTTCCGGTAGCTCCCATGCAACAAAGGCGATCAATATCAACAACTAGCTGAAATGGAATTCATGCCCCTGGTCCTGGGCTTCTCTACAGTCGATCTCTAGTCGATTGACCAAATAATTTGCCCAATTCATCTGGAGTCCTTCTAAGCATTTTTCGACGAGGTCCACTACAAAGCCTGATACTGGCGTAGGTCTATTCTTACAAACCAACTTCCCTGCTATCAGCTGACATGCGAGGCACACTGCGCCACTCTCGATAGATGCGACCTTGTAACCTTGCGCACCTTTTTCAACATTGTCATACACCTCTTTAATCTTCTGTGAAAGCGCGCGGTCTGCAGTCTTCCCAGGGTAGTACTCATGGGGATCAGGGCCCTGCATGCTAAGCTCGGTAATCCTGTTGATCAGCGTCGGATCAACAGTTATGCCATTGTTCAACCACATGTATCCTCCATGGTAACTTGCTAACAACAATTTCACGCAAGCAATCACCTCCTGATGTCTACCGAAATGCGGTATTTTCATGACGTTGAGTAGAGTAGATTGTGCAAGGTTCATCATCCATTGCTGAGGGACGATCTTCAGATTGTGGCCCTTAGTCTTTGTTAAGTACTTAGATGGTGCGAGCATGTTGTAGGCTTTACGGTCTCCCAGGTTGAAGTCACAACACTTCAACGTTGTAACCTTGTCTTGATCTGCATGGTAGGTGTGAACTCCTTTCGGTAGATATGCAGTGATTAGGGTGTAGTTGAAGTCTCGAGGGACATTGTCCCTGTCAATCTCACCACTTAAAGGAGGAATGTAAGAAGGTAGAATGGTTGGCACTATCCTAGTGTTGGATTCGTCGTGTCTATGCTTAGTTCTCACCTCTGCACTGGCTTGAGGTGTTCCAGCTCAAGCAGTCGAATCAGAAAAGATATTACTATAGATGAAGTCTCACCTGAGGTAGAGGCAGGGGTGGTTGCAAGACTCAGGTGTCTGCAACCTTAGCTAGGACACATATCTGTGATTATCTTTCTTATAGCGCACTTAGCTACAGTTATTTCCTAACATACATTCATTAATACACTTCTCAGAAACCAGAGAGCACCACAGTAATTACTCAGATCTAGCACTTAGCAATGATAAACAGATTATACTCAATAGATTAAGCACCTAGCATCTTATGTCTCATATCTAGCATGCATTCATATCTCATAAGCACAAAGCATCAATAGATCTATCTAAACATATCAGATCACTTGGCAAGAGAGAGGGGTAAACACATAAGAACAAAGCACATAGCACCATACACACAGTTACCATGGTTCACCCCCACCCTGGGGCTACGTCCACAAAGTCTTCTTTATATTATCTTGGTCAAGAAGTTACAACACGGAGCTTCAATGACCCTTACCCTGCACAGGACAAGAGATTTGCGCAACTCGCTAGATCCTCTTTCCCTGGGTAGATCCAAGCACTAAGCCTTCTCACACTTTGTGCACTCAGCACTATTACAGCACGCACAGAGTACAGCATGCACAGAGCTCTTACAGTCACACAGACTTCTGATCACATAGATCCAACTTATGCACTAAGCCATCGACTAGACAGGGCCCCTTCTTACATGGCCTAGACCTCTATTTATACATAGAAAAAGGCCTAAACAATGGCCGACATCCCTTTCCCGGTACAATATTCCCAAAAAAATTCAAAAAGGTGGCGAGATCCTGCGATCTCCGCTTCGCTATGTGCTTCGTCTTCAACAGGGAGTCGAAGTACCAAATGGTCAACTATGACCAAGTATTCCTCAAAACTTGGTCGAGGGCCAACACACACTTGTCGATGTGCTCTTGTTTTTATTTAATGATGTCACTGCTCAACCAAGTGATTCAACCTCATGATTGTGCTCATAGAATTGTCTTTTGAATCTGAGTATTGTATTGTTAATCTGAAAATTAAGAAATGATTGATGTTTCATGAGAGTTACAAAATAAATTAAAGTATTGGTTGAGTTCCACAACAATGTGACTCGAGGAGTAATGATTAGTGAGAAATGGAGGATGCAATCATGTCTAAGGCACATGAGGAAAATAGGAATAGGGATACACTCAACATGGAACTAAGGAGGTTTTCAACGACCTTCCTTTGTTTGTGATAAACAATCTATTGTTGAAATTACCAGATCCTTGCTTAGATTGTAATTTTGAGGTTTTGGGTTGATTTGGAACTCCCTCTAAACTCCTAAATTCATAGTTATTAGTTGAGATTGTGGTTTTGCAGTTAGATCGATCACGATATGGAATAACACCAACAAATCATTCCAAAAATTGGGATTGCAGGTTTGGGAGTATTTTTTGTCCAAGATTTTGAGGACTTTTTGTGTGGGTTATTATGGTTTTTAATGAGAAGATCTAGGGCATAAATAACAAATGAAAATTCCAAAGATTTCCTCCTATATGGGTGTATTTACACTACAATTCTTTTAAGATGGCTCACTTTACACTACAATTCTTGTTTCCTTAAACTAATTCCAACTATTGTCATCAAAAATGTGTCAAAGTACACATGGAAAATAATAATTGTGTGTATATGTTACACGTGAAATTTTCACACCTAGGTACCTCGCCCTAAGTGTCGTAAAGTGTCATATAAGTGTCACATACACCTTGACACCATAGAATAACCTATGTTACAAACCCTAGTCAATGTGGAGGAGGGATATATTACATGAAGGCCAAAATACCAAGTACACATGAA
>JASDQU010373390.1:53931-64940 GCA_032191745.1 Picea mariana | reverse complement strand
GTCTCTGGTGCCACTGTGCTCATCCCCGTTTTGTGAGCCTGGAGCAGCATGGAGATCGATAATCACCTTAATGTCATGATTCCTGCAGCATTGCTTCCACAAACTTAATTAACCTATGGTCCATTATCTTGGCTTCTGTTTGTTTTCTATTCATAGGATTAAAAAAACTCAGGATGAAGGCCCCTTTCCACTTACAGTGCCCATGAGAAAGCCTTGTCAAGACATGCCTGAGATCCTCCAACAAAAGGAGCAGGAGGTTTTGGATCACTCGCAATCCACCATCCAACTGGGATTCTCACGGCACGTATCCCTTGCTTGGACAGGAAAACGAAATCATCCTCTGTAATGAAAGTGCTTCGGTGTTCCTGAGAGAGCAGAAAGTAAAACCATGAGAAGCCCCATTGGGTACTATTTCTCAACAGAGTGGAGTAAGAGGTTTAATAGGAATTGCCCATTACGTTCAAGACTTGTGCAGCTCTCTCGGGTCCATAACCGTTTGAGATTTGAAACTCCCCCTGCAACTGGCTTACGATGGTCATCTCGAAAGTTGCAGCATTATTGTCGTCCCAACCAGGCTCCCCTTCGAAATCGGCAGTCAATTGATCTTTAGATTGGGCCTGCGTGTGTTGAATATGAACATAAATATATATCAGGCAGGCAAACGTAAATGTTTTTTCTGGTTTTTAAATTCTAACGGATTTGAAGCTATATTTTATGGTCTTATGATTAACAACACGCTTTAAACTAATAGTTCAACAGTTAAAGCTGACTGTTAATCATACTTCTATATCAATAACCTACCTACCGTTCCCTTAAAAAAATACATGTAGATGACAACCCTGGCAATCTCTGATAACATACCTGCATGTACGTTCCATTGAAGACTTTGATATGCACAATGTTCGGATTGGCCGGGTTTTTTATGATCTGAAATGTTTCCCAGCTACTAGGTGTGGTGGCCACGGCCTTCACAATACCCCCTCCTCCATTATCGGCTCCTATAAACTGCTTATTGAAGACTCTAAGTTGGTAGTAGCCGTCTCTAACACGCCATATCTGCAACACAAGCACGGCAACTATTGTAAAAGTTTCCATATAAGTGTCCCAAAAAAATATAAAAATTACTTTCTCCATAAGTTTCGAGTCAGAAAAGAGAATACTTCATTCCTAAAATTATTCAATTAAAACAATGGCCACTTTCTTAATGCAAAATATTCAATTTACAGTTACCACAATGGCAACTTTCCTAATATTGCCTAGCAAAGAAAATCCAAACAAAATTCAATAACAATCTGAAAATAATTTACTGGTTCGATTTCAAAGTTCCAACCCAATATTCTTCATCAATATTCTGAAAATAATTGACTGGTTCAGTTTCAAAGTTCCAACCCAACATTCTGAATCAGAGAAACAAAAATGAGGAGCACAAAGTTGTCTTCAAACTCACAAACATACCCTAAAWGTCTCCCATCCCGAGGGATTAGTTCTGTTCACTGCCACTATTTCTCCCCCTCCATTTTCTGCAACCACGTAGGTTCCTAGTTTCATCGATTTTAACTGGATCTGCGTCCCATCCTGAGAAAATCGAATATTCCAATCCAATTAAGTCAGAATAAAGTCATTAAAYAACACCAGCTGCTGATTGTAGGAGCAACCGAGGGCATTGCAAAGCCCAATAAGAGCACAAGAAAGAGAATACCAGCAGATCCTTGTCAGGAATCCCATCAAAGAGCGACGGTTTGATCCATCCTTCGATAACAAGCCACCCACCCAAGTTTACAGAATAATATTTTTGTGTGTCGTTTGTAAGACTGCTCGCTTCTAATGTCTTCCTTCCATAAGCTACAGAGATTAATGTTGGAACTAAGTTATTCAATTAACATTTATCACTGCAAAGGGACCTGTTTTACCTAAAACATAATTGAAAAGAATATTCATGAAATTCCAACTTGTAGTAAGGTGAAAATAAATTGGGATTGAAGTAACGTACCGAAGGAAGATGTGAAAACCAGTAGAGTAACAACAAATCCAAAGCATCTTTCAGTCCATTTTCTCACATGAATATCGATGTAACCTGCCATTATGAAATCGTCAAATCGAGCACACAAGTATTTTCCGCCTGCCAATGGATCACCGTGGCTGATATCCTCTCGATGATTGAAACATTTAATAAAGAGCCATAATGGATCCCAGAATCCGATCGAGGCAATTTTCTAAATTCTCTGTTAGCAGTTTTAGAAATTTGATATAAGCGGGATTCTCCATATCCATGTCAAAGGATCTAATAAAGAACAGGACTCTTGGACTTAGTCATAAAATAGAAAGTCCGAATGTCCAAATGACACACTCTTCATCTCCAATCGTGCTTATAAAATAAGAGCCATTATTATCAATTCGTTACAATATAACAACTCGACAAAAAAATATAGGATAGTCTACCATCAGCTATCCAGATCTGATTGACCTAATATTATTCGTATCATCAGCTATCCTCACAAATTCTGATTGACCTAACATTATTCGTATCTTTATAAAATTTATTATAATTTAGTTCTTATTCATTTAGTTTAAACTTTCTATGTTTTAGGTTTTTTTTCCTTGACATATCTTAGTTGATTTTGTGTTAAATCTGATAATAAATTGTTATAACTCTGTATTTAAGTGGTTAGTTGGTATAATTTAAATATTTCAAGGGTTTTTTAGAATGTTGAATTTATTGATGCATTGAAAAAAGCAATTTAAATAACAGAAATGGGTGATTTCACCCAAATTTATATGATTGAAATGTCAAAACTTAAAATATTTAGACAGACTAACTTAACATTGATCCATACAAAACTTAGCTTACTTCTGAAAAATTTTCTGAATTCAAGTCCATTTTTTTACCTGGGAAAAAACTGGGAGAGGAAGATTACTCCCAAGTTAACCCACTCCGTTAATCATCACATCTACGACTACGGTAGTACTACGGTTGGCCATCAGGGCTTGAAGATAAAACGTGTTTCAAACAGATTGACAGAGAGGGCCCAGAAAACATTTATTTTGATGGGAGGTGGCGTATAACGAAAATCTGTCAAAACAATGAGGTTAATGTGTATATCTCTGCAAAATCTTTGCAATCATGCGCTGCCTCCGAGTTGATCGAGACATAAAGCTTTTCTTCAGGCGTAAGTTTTGGTTTATGAAACCCCGATTTGTATGGAAATAATTTATACAGTTTGTTGTTCTGCTAGGTAACTTGTTGGCAGGACACTATAGGGTGTGAAATTTGAATGATGATTTTGATTGGACATTAACTCAAATTCAATGTTTTTCAAGTTGGATTAGTGCTTTTTCTTTTTGATCATTTTTATTTTTGTTTTCATAATCAAGTATATGCCACATTAGTAATTTCTCTTTTGGATCATTTTTTTTCAGAATCAAGTGTATGCCACATTGTTAGATACCGGTTCAAGCATTTCCAAACCTGATAAGAGGTTTACAAGAATTAGGGGAAACTACGGGTGCATATTGATAGTTGGTGTATTTCTTATTTTATTTTGACTGGAAACCATATTGATAGTTCGTGCAGTGCTTATATTGACTTGAAGCTATTTTTTATTGTTGTGTAGATAAACTTGGAAAGCGAGTTTCTAGCATTGTGAGGATAAAGAATGTTACCAGATCGTTTATATCTTTTAAAGTAAGTATGACTAGCCTTACCTCAATCTTCGTATCATGCCAAAAGAATTCAATGGGATTTAAGTTGTCTATCAATTCCAAATTTCATTCAAAGACAGTTGAATATTGTTTTATTATGTTTTTTTTTTAATGATACTTGCCAAAATGCTCTTAAGAGCTGTTTTATGAGACCTCCAAGTGGTATCCTGGTTCCAAAAGAGTCAATAACAACAACGCGGGTAAATACTATGAAATACTTAATTTTACCTTAAAGAGTCATGCTATGAAATACTTAATTTTAGCTTCTGAACTATTGGTTTTAGCTCTTTTGTGTGGATTTTAGTATTTTAATATTGATAGAAGTTTAATGAGATTTTAATATTTTAATATTGGTAGAAGTTTAATGAAGACACTTTATACTTTAATTTTGATTAGCACTTTTTTATCATAATTGTTAATAAAAATCTTCTCATCATAAGTAATAAATTATAAATATAAAAATGCTTGATAAGTTAGTGATTTATTTATTTTTTAATAATAATGATAAGAATATATTATAAAAATATAAATAATATCATAAAGATACCTTCAATAAATAATAGAACTTGAATAACTTTTATTTTAAAGTGTAAATTATTTTGATGGCACACTTTTATGTTAAAATTGTTTTTGCTTTCTAATAGATTTGTATATTTAAATCATTTTGTAGCTTTGTTATTATTTTTATGTGTTGTTTGTTTAATAATCATTATTGAAAAAAGCAGTAATGGTTTTTCACAACCCAAGGGCCCTTAGAGCACCTCAGCTGCCTCTAGGGTTTCCCTAATGATCATACTATCACTCAATATACGAGGGTTTGGAATCCCCTCAAAACTTGTTTCCTTTAAGAGACTACTTAAGCAGATCAACCCTGATATCGTTCTTCTTCAAGAAACACTGATTGAGGGAGAAAAAGATAAAAACTTCTTCTTTCAATGTTTGCCTCATTGGAATGTCATCGCCTTAGACTCTATTGGTCGCTCCGGGGGACTCCTTACTAGTTGGAACCCATCCTTTGCTGATTTTTGCGCCTTTGGTACAGTTGCAGGTATATTTTTGGAAGGAAGATTTAAGCCTACTAAAGAACCTGTCAAACTACTAAACTGTTATGCGTCGTATAAAGATAAGGAGCCTTTCTGGCAACAACTCTTTGACTTTGGTTTATTAGCGGAAGATAATCTTATTATTGGAAGCGATTTAAACTTCACCCTTTCTGTCAGTGAAGTGTGGGATGATCTAGCAAGGACAGACCCATTGGTTGATGTTTTAGCCTCTCTCCTCCACAACTCGGGTTTAGTCGACCTACAACCTTATGTTCTGGCTCCCACTTGGCGGAATGGCCGCATAACTCCCTCAGGCATCTTAAAAAGACTGGACTGCTTCCTTTTAAACTCCAACTTGATCGATAGCCATCACAAAATCCGTACTTGGCTCAAATCTTCATTGATTTCTGATCACAATCTGATATGCCTTCAACTTGAAGGGCCTTCACGGACTAAAGCCTCGCCCTTCAAATTCAATATCTCTTGGATTTCAGACCCGTCCTTCATTACTTTGGTCCGCTCTACTTGTGAAGTGATGAGTAACAGGACCAATAGTTTTTCTATAATCCTACTCTATGAAAAACTCAAATTTTTGAAGAGAGTCATCATTAAATGGCAATTTTTTAAAAAATCCCAATTAAACGCAAATCTTGCCTCCATCAAACAACAGATCTCTGTCCTTTTTGAAAAGTGCGATTCTCAAATATTTGATCAAAAGTATCTAGATACATTCAAGTCCCTCACTCAAAGGAAGAATGATATCCTCTCTGTAGAAGAAGCTACCTGGAGGCTTAGAAGCCGGGCAATTTGGATCGAAAAAGGAGATAAAAGTACTAGATTCTTTCACAGGTTTGCATCTTAGAGATGCAGTCAAAATACTATTTGGGACTTGACTGATGAGGAAGGGAACATGATCTCCACTGAATCAGAGGTAAAAAAATATGGCTTTCAACCACTTCAAAGCCCAATTCAAATCTTTTGATTATGAGAATATTGATACACAACTAGATGTCCTAAAAAATGTTTCTCGGTTCTTTAATGAAGGTGATAATGAGGACTTAGGAAAAATTAAATGAAACTATCAGTATCATGCCAAAAGAGAAAAGTCCTGGTCTAGATGGCTGGACTTGGGAACTTTTTCACAATTTCTTTGAGATTCTAGGAGAGGATTTACTCAATGCAGTAAAAGAATCACGCATTACAGGGTATATTCTTGGGGCACTTAATGCTACTTTATATACTCTCATTCCAAAAATTATCAAGCCTATCAATTTCAATGACTTTAGGCCCATTGCACTATGCAATTTTGCCTACAAAGTCATTTCAAAAATCATTGCCTCCTAGATCAAAGATAAATTAGCCAAATTTATTTCCATTGAACAGTTCGGCTTCCTTAAGGATAGGCTGATTTTTTATGCTGTTGGCATCACACAAGAATGCCTTCATGTGACAAAATTAAAGAAGCTTAATTCTGTCTTTTTAAAGATGGATCTTAAAAAGGCCTATGACAATGTCAGTTGGCAATTTCTCAGATTACTCCTTGATCGGATTGGATTAAATTGGTGTGTCGCTCAATGGATTATGAGTTGCATTACCATTGTTAATACGGTTGTATTAGTCAATGGTACTCTAACAGATTTCTTTAAATGCCACAGGGGACTACGTCAAGGATGCCCTTTATCTCCCTTGCTCTTTCTATTAGTTGTCGAGGTTTTTAGCAGAATGATGACATAAGTTGTGGCCACGGGATCTTTCCAGGGTCTAAAAGTTGCAGTCAACACCTTTATCTCACATATTCTTTTTGTCGACTATGTACTCATTTTGGGAGCTGGGAAATTTGAGTACTGGATGACTTTAAAATCCATCCTCTCCAAGTTCTTTGATGCAACAGGGATGACCATAAACATCCACAAATCTGTCTTTCTTGTACAAAATGTTGATCAGACCTTTAAGCAGAGCTTGACTTCAGTTTTTAATATCAAGATTGAAAATCTTGATCAAGGTGTGAAATATCTTGGCTTTTTCCTTAAGCCAAACAACTACAGGGAGAATGACTGGTTATGGCTGCTCCAGAAGATCAAAAAAAGGATAGGGAATTGGACTTTCAGATGGCTATCTCTCGGAGGTAGACTAACCTTAGCCAACTCAATACTGCAAAGCATTCTTGTTTATTAGCTCAGCCTTGTCAAATTACCTTCATTTTTGATACAACGTATTCAACTTATGCTCACAAAATTCATCTGGAAAGGAGGTAAGAAATGTACTGGTTATCATCTTACTAAATGGAAAAATCTTGCCAAGACAAAACTTTTTGGAGGTTGGGGCATAAAACACCTCTCTTCGTTTGCCCAATCATTGGCTGCCAAATCCTACTAGAGAGGCTTATTTGGTACTGGTCTTTGGAACACTGTGTTATGCAAAAAATATCTTAAAGGCCTATATCTTACCTCTTGGTTACATAGAGATGTACATAATACTCAAGGTACTTCCATCATTTGGAAAAAACTTATGCATTCACTTCCAATCATCAAAAGATGGTTGGCTTGGGAGATTGGATCCGGGAATCGTGTTGTCTTAGGCGATGATCCCTTCATTGGTTGCAATGATCATTATAAACTCACACCTCCTCTCCTCCAAATCTTAAACATCTCAAGGATCTACTATCTAGCTCAAGCAACCCTTCTTAGTGATTTGAGACTTTCACAACATTGGATTGAGTCTAATCAAATTAGATTAACAGAGGAACTCAAATCCGAATGGGACAACTATGTTTCAAATTTATGGAACAGTGGCATCAACCTCACAAATGAAAATGAAAAATTGGTTTGGTCCTGGAATAGGTCCTCAGGTATAGTCACTTCTAAACTAGCTTATCAATCCATTTTATTTTTTAATAATATGGAAGAGAAGAAATGGTGGTACAAAGCTATTTGGGGTCTGAACATTCCAATAAAATTGGTATGTTTAATGGGGATGTGCCTTAATGACTGCATACTTACAGGAGTAAATTACCAAAAGAGAGGAGGCATTAGACCTTCGGTCTGCAATCTCTGCTTAAAAAAAGAAGAATCCATTGTACATCTGTTTGTAGACTGCCCTAAAACAAAAAACATTTGGACTCAAGTGACAAAATCACTAAAGATTGAAAGTGATTGGAAGCATCCCACTATAGAGGAAAATCTGAAGCATTGGTTCTTCCAATTTCTTAATCTCAGACACATACCTTTTTTGGTTTTCTGGGGCATCTGGAAATTCAGGAACAAAATTTTGTTTGAGAACTGGAAAAGATTGGTGTAATGTCCCCATTTTGGGACATTATAACATTACAGAGTGTTATGCCTGCTAGAGTAGCCAGATAGGGGAGGGAAAAGGTCAACAGCGAATTAGGGTTTCGGGAAGATATAAAGGGTAAAGCAACCTAATTCATTATGCATTGTTATGATTTGATGTTGAGAGTTCCAAGAGGAGGAAAAGATTTGACTTCTACTGTTTTGTGGATTTCTGGAGGAACCCACCACCACTGATAGGTTTCGGTGTTGAGAGACACACCCTAGCCCATCGGAGATACCATCCAAGTATTTCACCGTGCTATTCAATAGTATCCAGTTGCAGTGTTGCGCGCCTCAGCTAGTGATGGCGCAAGGTCAGTTAGAGGGGTTGTATAGTTGCACGAGATCAGAGCTCGAATTGCAGTTTCCTTCCGAGCCAATTGAGATCTAGCCAGGGCGCATAGATTGAGACACTTCCCATCGGATTTGGATGGTGGAATCCTTCAGAGCGCATCATTCAGCCATCTAGGGCACAACTCTTTTGGAAGGACATTTGGGGTTATAGATGGAGCATCAGAGCAGATCCGGGGAAACCCTTCCAACCCAACTCTGCATTCGTCGGGGCGAACATTTTGAGTCCTATATCAGCTGATTTTGTTGGTGGAATTATTTAGATGCATCTAGAGAGCCCAAGAGGTGCACAGACCCCCAGGGGACGAGATCTGGGGCATCAGAGGACAGATCTGCCATACGAAAAACACCAGGATTAGTCTAGAGGCTAGGGCGATTTTTTGGGACAGTTTCCAACTCATCCTAACGGGTATAGCCATCCGGACAAGTTTTCTAGTTTGTAGCGGTTACCGTGCTTCTCCGGAACCGTCGATTTTGTCGATCTATCTGTGCATGCATCAGATCTGCCTTCATCTTCTAGTCACAGGTATTTATGTTATTTTCTTGTATTTCAGTGATTATCCATGAGATCTAACTGAAAACTATTTCCTATATTTCCAGTGTTTCATTGTATTTCCCTTCTTACATCTCATAATACATATTATTGGGCTATTGTTGTTCCTTATTTCCGCATGCATCATATATTTATTGTTTAAACCATAATGTATAACATGCACATGCAATAATCACAAAACATCTCAAACACATAACTAAAACGCAACCAGAAAACCCCAGAGTGTCAGATATGAAGTTAAAACGCATCCAGAAAGCCTCAAAGTATCAGATCTGTGAGACATAATTCTAGATCAACAGTAGATATCCAGATCAGTTGGATTAGGGATATTACAATGGTATCAGAGCTGGTTTTCCTACCAGCCTAAGGGGAAAATCAGATAAGGATGTAGATACATCATTACCAGCGAGTGGATTGACAAGAGCACAGATGGATCCTACACCCATTAGATGCAGGGAGCGTTGCTACATTTGCAAAGTGCCTTGGAAGCCAAATTACATATGCAGAGGTAAAGGGAAGGTACAAATTGTTGAGGTGCACTATGACAGCAAGGACGAGGAGATGCATGTGAATGCAACCATAGATACCTATTTAGAACAGTCTGATAAGGATAGTGACTCTTGCGCATCTGAGGGACAATTGGATGGACAGGATGATAGTGCATATCCTTCATATTCCCCATCAAGTAATGTTGAGGATTCAACACTTCAGCATAGTGGTGACACTTGTGAGGATTCATATGTGTCGGCACTTAGACATGATGAGATTATGATGTTGGATGACCTACCAGTGGGTGTAGACATGGCTTACAGGAAGTCATGTATGGAGGATGATGATATTTCTATGATGACATTGACACATTATTTATCTTCTCAGACACCTATGATAGCCACAATACATGAGGATATCAGTGGCATTCCTGATATGGTAGAGGAGCCTTGTGTGGGGATTGTACACAAGGAACATATGGATCTATAGACTCAGGAGGAGAGGTATGGCTTAGAGATAGTTGACCTTACACATGCCTATTAGTATGAGGAGAGTGAGTCACCACTCTTAGAGATTCCATTGATGGACCAAGTTGTGGATACTGACAGCTTGTTGGGACACTTACTCCCAGGATCGATCTGCAGTGATGATGATTCACTCCTTATTGGTCGGGATGACCATAGCATGTGTCTAGACACATCTGTATGGGATCCAGGTGCAGATGATATTAGTAGGGTGAGTGCACAGGAGGATACAGTTGCTCATACAAGATACGATGTGATTTAGATAGAGGTCGCAATTGGTGATGGCGTGTAGTGGCATACAGGAGGACTTAGTAGCATAGGGGACAGTGGGCATCTCAGTGCCTTATATTTTGAGGAGTGTGTTGTTGGGGATTCCATTGTTGACACTAGCAGTGAGAGGCATGAGGTAGCACCTCAGCGGGATTGTGACCAAGAGTCATGACACTTGGCAGGACAATTGAGAGTCAGTGAGGACATGATCATGACAGCCACTAGATGCATTGATGATACACATGCATTGGTGGCAGGTTATTGTTGGACAACCTCGATGGCACATGATAGTTCATATGGGGGACTTGTCATTGATGACTTCCATACACTCAGGGAGAGAGTGATTGTGATGAGGTCCGACTACCAGCAGTTGTTGATGGATAGGGATTACCTATTGGAGGTTTGAGAGATGTATCACAAGGCACTGAGGGAGCATGGGATTGAGGTGGACCGACTCACTCATGAGTTGGTGAGCACACGGAGATTCTTGGAAGGCACACAAACAACCCTTAAGGAATCAGAGTCCAAATCGAAGGAGCTCCTTGAGGAAAATAGACAGAGATCCACTACATCTATTTTAGCAGAGAGTCAGATATATCCCTCAACCACATTGTGAGAGGATGTTGGTGGTTTAGAAGTGGAGCACCAGTTGAGGGAGGAGCATGAGGAGTACCCAGGATCACTAATGAGTATGGAGAGATATGATCCGGAGATGCAGGAGGATGTACATAGGTCACAGGAACCACCCTTC
>JASDQU010373390.1:12385-40664 GCA_032191745.1 Picea mariana | reverse complement strand
ATTACAATATAAGGGTAAGTATAATAAAACAATATATCTTTGTATAATAGGTTGGAAACATGTTAACCAATTTTTCATGAGGTCATATGCATATCAACTATATTTAGAATGTGTATGTTGGATTTTATTATAATCAGTTTGTCTAATTGTTTGAGAGATGCTATGTATACGAGCATATCCATAGAGGTGAGATGGTGTAGAGTGCAATGCAATGTGTGAGCAAGATGCAATACTGTGGAGTGCAGTGTGTGCGTAGAGAGGAGATGATGGTTGTATGCATGTGTTGGCTATTGTAATTCTTCCTTGAATAATAAGAATATTGATTATCATTTCCTGTGGTTTTTTCCCATATTGGGTTTCCACATAAATCACCGTGTCATTTGTGTGATTGTTGTTCTTGGTTTAATCTTGGTTTTATATTATTTGTTATTAGAATCTTGTTACATTTTTTCTTCTGCTACCTAACAAGTGGTATCAGAGTAGTTAGAGCAGGTATAGCAGGTGAGCCAAGGTGAAATGTGTGTAGGTTTCTTGTGAGCACAAGAACCTTTGGACGTGTTATTGGCATGTAAGGACAAGTAGACCAAAGTACTGAAAATCCCGGATATTTTCTGAGAACCAGAGGACGTGATCGAATGAGTTTCAGGACATCGGTGCTCCCTAGATAGTGTTAGAGGCGCGTTGGCACTCCAACACTTATAAAAATTTTCCCAACATCGGTGCACCCAGTTCATGCACCGCAGAACGCCAAGAAATCAATGCTCCCCTTTCCACACTCACAGAGCATTGTCCTCCAAATCGGCGCACCCCCGCAAGATTCAAGGAGTGTTGATCTAATAGTAGCGTGTCCTAAACAACACTAGAGGAGCGTCGCCCTCTTAAAGCATAAAAATTGGATTTTTGAGAAAAAAAAATGGCTAAGGTTCAAAGTTTGAAATTTGAGGTGGAGAAATTCAATGGAAAGAATAAATTTCAGTTATGGAAGCTCAATATTCAGGGTCTGCTTGTGCAACAAGGATTGCAAAAGGCTTTGGCAGGCAAGTCAAAGAGACCAGCAGGTTTGTCGAACGAGAACTGGGATGATCTGGATATAAGAGCTCTTAGTACCATTCGTCTTTGTTTGGAAGATGAAGTTTTGTTTAACATCACTGGCGAGGAAAAAACAACATGATTATGGAGCAAGATGAACAGTCTTTATATGACAAAGTCTTTGACAAACAAAATCTTCTTGAAGAGACAGTTGTACAACTTGCGAATGAAAAAAGGTACAAAAATTGTTGATCACTTGAATGGTTTCAATACTCTGATTTGTCAATTATCTAGTATGGACGTAACGTATGAAGCTGAGGACATGACAATTATGCTATTGTGTTTGTTTCCTAAGTCTTGGGATCATTTGGTCACATCTATGTGGTTTAGCTCAAAATATGCCATTGATTATGACACTTTTGTGGGAGATTTGTTGTTTGCAGAGATGAGGAGAAGATCTAGTAAAGAAACCTCAACAATAGAAGCAATGGTGGCCAGAGGTTGATCTACAAAAAGAGGGGAAAATCAGAGAGGTACATCAAGGTCTAAGTCAAAAGGCAAGAAGATTAAGCATAAATGTTGGTTATGTGGAAAATCTGGGCATATCAAGAAGGATTGTTGGAAAAGACAGAATGCGGCCAAGGAGGACTCCACAAACAAAGCAAAGAAAGCTAATTTAGCTGAAACAAGTTCAGGTTCCAGTTTAGGTATAGTTGATGAGGTATTGTCTACTTGTGATGTTTCACATCAACATCATCATTTGTTATTAGGTTCTGGTGCATCCAACCACATGTGTCTTCATAGAAATTGGTTCTCAACTTACCAATCTATTGATGATGGTGTTGTTTTTATGGGAAATGATTTTTCTTGCAAAATTGTTGGAGTTGGTAGCGTCTGGATTAAAATGCACGATAGTTTTGTAAGAACGTTAACAAATGTAAGGCATGTATCCAAATTTAGAAAGAACTTGATATTCTTGGGAGTTCTAGATTCTCCTAGTTACAGGTGTACAACTCAAGGTGGAGTACTGAAGGTGTCCAAAGGCATCTTATGTTAGGGACCTAACCCCTCACGTAGGTAGAATAATATATTTCCATGTAATAAAGGTCAATATTAATAAGGCCTAACATTAAGGAAGAATAAGTCAAATGTAAGAAGACCTAATAGAAGATTCCGCTTCTAGAAGGATCTTCCTCTAGATTGTTCTTTTGGATAGACATATTTAGTATAAATAGGAGTAGAGGGTATGATAATTTTTGTCTTGGATATTATTTTAGTAGAGCTCTGCTCTGCTGGAGGTTGCCCCATTGAAGAAGCAAGTGAACATTGCTCTCAGTAATCAAAGTGTCTTTCTGGTGTTATTCCGGTATTATTATGATATTATTGTGGTATATTTATGGTCATATAATTGTTTATCTGGCATTTCTAGCTAATTATTTTTGTTCTGCATACTATTTTATATTTGGAATATTACAACTGGTATCAGAGCACCTTCCTCAACAAAAAATTGTGGGTTAATTTTTTTCTTTCCAGGGTAGAGACATATTTCGACGTCTTTAAGCTACACAGATCTGTTGGTATGCGCATAAAACCATGGTCAGGGATTCATAGATGCATGAAATACAAGTGGTACTTAAGAGCACATATGTTGGCTGCCCTTGTAGCCCCTATTGGTACCCCTTCGAGTGGTAGCGCATCAAACAACACCTGTATACAGATCGACCTAGATCTCCTGAATCCCTCCATAGATAAACTGATCGACCGCCTCACTGCTATAGTGCCACCGAGGAAAACACTCGGGAAGATACTCTCTGGTGCCTGGGTAGTCAGGTATTATGACTAAGGGCACGGTCTAACCTCCTTAGTTGGTTCCATGAGATATTGGGCCGAGTACTACTGTTGGACCCAACACGTATATCAGAGAGCTATAACACAGGGAAAACCCTTATTTGTAGAACCCTTGAATACCCTAGCCCTTGGGACAGAAACAAAAATAGAAGAGACAAGATCTATTGTCACACAACTGTGTCTCCTACATTAGGGTTGTGAAATTACTACACATTTATTCTTGTTAAGCATTTGGGCATTTCGTCACTGTAGTATTCTTCAGATCGGAGTATAACTCTGCAGGAGTAAAATAAAAATAAAAATTGGATCTTATTGGCACCATTATTTGAGACCTATCCCGTTGGATTCATCTCTTTTCCCTTATCGCAGTCATACCTATCATTTTTTAGAAAAAAGTTTTTTCTCGTGGACCCGACCCCCTTCCAACACCCTTATTTGGGCTTTACCCCATTGGATTTCACTTGTCATCCTTATTGTTGTGACACACTTCACCCATAACCCATTTTATGTGTGCTCTCGCTCACCCATTTTCGTGTTCCCTCTTCATCATGGCCCACACCCATAACCAAGACTTGGAAGCTCGCTTCAATTCCTTGCACTCTAATTTCACAGAAACCCAAGAAGAAGTGAGACAACTCAGTACCAATGTTACCACCGTCAATAAAAACATGCATTCCTCCATCGACTCCAAAATAGAGGATCTCAAACAAGACCTCGCTACCCAGCTTGAATCCTTCAATACCCAGTTTGTCTCCTTCACTATGATGATTTGCGCCAAGCTGCATATCCCTGCAGATCTTCCCTCATTTGACCCACCATTGCAAACTGAAGGTGAAACTTCCTCTCATTCCCATAATTTCTAGCCCCATCACTTTCAACGTGACCTACGCCTTCTGCATGTGGATGTGACCAAATTTGATGGCTCGGATCCCACTGGATGGGTAACTCAAATGGAACATTATTTCTCTTTGTATGGCATTACATATGAGTTGGCCAAAATCTAGTATGGTGTTCTCCATCTAGATCAAGAACATTGACAATGGAGAAAAAATGCTCCCCAAGGGTATGTGGCTTTGACACACTTTGTGGAAAATCTTTATGAACACTTTGACATTGACACCAACCATTTAGGTCGTTTGAAAAAGTTGAAACAATCTAGCACAGTGGAAGACTTTATAGCTACTTTTGATCTATTAGCTTTCCATACAGAGGGCATGTCTTATGCTTTTTATGAGAATGTTTTATTAGTGGCCTCAAGGATGAGATTCGTGCCCGTGTCCTCATGGATCAACCTCATAGTTGGGTGGAAACTACTAAAAGAGCTAAGGAAGCACAACAAGTTGTCTCTTCTCAAAACTGAAAACCTTCCTTTATTCCTCGCACTAAACCAATCACTCCCACTCCTCCTTCTACTCCATTAAAGATCCAAAAATTGACCAGGGAAGAAATGGTTGAACACCAACTCAAAGGCCTTTGTTATAATTATGATGAAAAATATTTTCTTGGGCACAAGTGTAAGGAACAAAAGATTTTTATGGCCATATCAGAGGATGTTTCGGAAGACGATGTTGAGGCTCCCCTTGTGGCTATGTCACCTGAACTCACTGACATGACCCCTCCCTCAGACCCTCCCAAAGTAGAACTGGTCATTTTCCTAAATGATCTCACTGGCTTCTATGCTCCCCAAACCCTCAAGCTAATTGATTACATTAAGCATAAGAAGGTCATCATTCTTGTTGATAGTGGAAGAGCCCATAATTTTATTCATCACTGCATTGCCCAAGAAACTAATTGCTATATCTGTGCCGTTAATAATTTTCAAATCATGATTTCCAATGGCGGGTCCATGAAATGTGGAGGGCGTTGTGAAAATGTGTGTCTCCAAATTGGTTAGTACCACATGAAATCTCATATGGTTTCTATTGACATGGGCGGTAGTGATATTGTGTTGGGTGCAGAATGGCTAAAGACTTTGGGTCCCATTCTCATGGATTTTAAGGAATTAACCATGCAATTCAACCAGGGGGGCCTACAATATAAGTTCCAAGGAATCGTCGTCGATTCCCCGAATATCATCAGTTCCCATCGCATGGAAAATATGCTCAAAAAAGGTCATTCTGGAATTATTGCACAACTCCATGCCATTCAAGCCACTAAGACACCCACTGTGCCACCAGACCTCCAATCCATCCTCTCCAAACATAAAGTGTTTTTTTCCACTCCCCAGGGACTCCCTCCTTCCCGTGGTGTTCATGATCATTCCATTCCCCTTGTCCTCGAGAGCCTTCCTCCCAATATCCATCCCTATTGTCATCCCTTTTCCCCAAAAAATGAAATTGAGAAAATTGTTCAAGAATTGCTCAACGAAGGTGTTATCCGCCCTAGTACGAGCCCCTACTCTTCTTTCGTGGTCATGGTCCTTAAGAAATAAGGTTCTTAGTGCATGTGTCCTCACTTCCGCACCCTCAACAAATTCACCATTAAAGACAAATTTCCCATCCCTGTCATTAATGACCTCTTGGATGCATTGAGTGGCACCTAGTTCTTTACTAAACTTGATCTTCATTCTGGCTACCACCAGATACGTATAAACGGGGAATACATTCCTAAGACTTCATTTAGAACTCATGAGGGCCACTATGAGTTTTTGGTCATGCCCTTTGGCTTGTGTAATGCTCCCTCCACTTTCCAAAGCCTCATGAATGATGTCTTTCGTCCTTTTCTCCGTCATTTTATCTTATTTTTCTTTGATGATATCCTCATCTATAGTAAAACCTAGACATCCCATATTGCTCATGTGGATCGAGTTCTCCATCTACTCTCTCAACACCAACTTTTCCTCAAACAATCTAAATGTGCTTTTGGCGCCTCAGAAGTCGCGTACTTGGGTCATCTTATTGGCAAGGCCTGTGTCAGGGTGGATCCTAAAAATATTGAAGCTATGGAAGATTGGCCTCACCCAAATACTCTCAAAAGATTGCGTGGATTTCTTGGTTTAACATGTTATTATCGCAAGTTTGTTAAGAATTATGGAAAAATTGCGGCACCTCCACCATTTTCTTTTGATTCCTTTAATTCCATTTGAATTTTCTGCATCTCCACCTTTTTTTTTAATCCTTGATCCATTTATTTGAGAAGAGTTATTCAAAGTTTTCCCATGTGGAGTAGAGTCTAGTATCTTCATCAAATTTATTCCACCACTTAGAAGATCCACCCAAAATGAAAAAGCTACCCAAGAAGGACTCAAATTAGTTTTCTTTATCATCTTCAACCATTCCCAGTGAATGATTTCATCTTTATCTTCATCTCCACTAAAGTTAGGTATTTCCATTGATTCTTAATTGAGGTCTTTGAAACCTTGATTTGGAGTTTGTCCTTCTGGATGAATTTCCTTCAACGGTATATCTAAAATCACAACCCTCCTAAGACTTAAATTTCGACTAGTATTACTCTTATATGTCTTCTTTGCAATGCCATAGCTCTGGCCAAAACTTTACGTTCCAAGTAAAATTTATGGTAGCTTTCCCAAAACGTTTTGATTTTTGGTCATTTCTAGAGAGTGAATTTGTATAGAATTCCACGTGTCCAATATTTTATATATTATTTTAAATTGTTCACCCACCATACTATGGACTATCCTATTTCCAATGAAACTAGTTGCACTGAATTTGGATCCTCACTAAAGAATATATGATTGTTTTACCGAGAACACATGTTTAAGACTACTTATAGGACTAATCAAATAACCTTACCTTCCACAGATTATATCTAATAAATTAAATATACACAAACTATAAAAAAATTATCATAAGTACTTAGTTATTTCACCTCGGGATATAGAAAATTTCATAGTTTGAAATGTCACCAAAAGAATGCTATAAAGAAATTCCCAAATGACTCATTTGAAACTAATTCCAGGGCTAGTAAAACTCCCTGACTTCCATGGGATATATCTATGAAAGTAAAATGATCCAAAACTTAAATTTTTTACCAAGAGTACTTTGCTATGTTTTATCTGTATTTGGAAATTTTCACATTATGAAAAATTTCAGAAAAAAACATTATAGGGAAATTTCCAAAATGACTTGTTTGAGATTGATTTTAGGGCTAGTAAAATTCCCTAACTTGTATAGGATGTATATCCGAAAGTAAAATGACCCGGAACCTAAAATTTTGACCATGCTAATTTCACTATGTTTTTTCAGTATACTAAACATTTCTAGTCTAAAACTATGCATACAAAAATTATAGTGAAAATTCTAATATAACTCACTTGAAGCAACAAAACACTATGATCGATGCTTTGATACCAAATGTTATGAACCAAATGCTTAAAATATAAGAATAAACCAAAAGTACACACCATGTACATCAAAGTGAGCATGTAGAACAACTCCAATATCATTAAAAGAGATAAATTACATAATAACTCATTAAATAATAGGAGAACCTCCTCCAAATACTCAATTACATCCATCCATCACAATTTACCTCCTCCAAATACTCAATTACATCCATCCATCACAATTCACATGTCCTTAATAAATAATACATGATCTCTATATATACCTATTCACACCTGCACATGAGGCCCCTTTACTATTAGTCCAAACTTATTACCTATGAATTTACAATTTACATGTACATTTATCCCCATATATGCCCCCCATTAGTGTCATATAATATATGTTTTACCCCACATATTCCCCCCTTGGGGTCATATCACAAGGCCATAGTTGAAGAAGTGGATGCCTTGGATAAAAGTGAGGCTTGGAACCTAGTCGAGTTGTCCATTGGAACAAAAACCTATTGATAGAAAATGGGCATTTCGGAAGAAGTTGAATGTATAAGGTAAATTCCATAAGTTCAAATCTCGCCTAGTAGCAAGGAAATATTCCTAAGTGGTGGGAAATGAATTTGTTGAACATTTTCCTCATATTTCTTAAATTAAATTCTATTAGATTTATTTTGTTTGTAATTGTTGTTTTATATCTTGAAGTAAACTAGATGAATGTGAATACGTCATTATTACATGGGGATCTTGAAGAAGAAATATATATGAAAAAAATAGAATGTTTTGAAGTGAAGGGAAAGAAAGGATTGGTTTGAAAGATAAAGAAGTCCATGTGTGGATTATAACAACATCCAAGAATGTTGTACCAAAAGTTTCATACTTTTATATTGGGAGTTTGTTTCTCAAGAAGCAAAGTTGATCACTTTGTGTATTCCAAACTAGTTGGTGATAATTTTATATATGTGGTCTTGTATGTTGATGATACGTTGTTTATTGGAAACAACAAAA
The DNA here is from genome assembly GCA_032191745.1 of Picea mariana. NCBI lineage: Eukaryota > Viridiplantae > Streptophyta > Pinopsida > Pinales > Pinaceae > Picea > Picea mariana. The sequence continues at coordinate 32,485 of JASDQU010373390.1, read as the reverse complement.
AAATCATTGAGTATGTCAAAACTTAGTTGTCTTCTAAGTTCGATATGAAAGATATATGTGCTGCAAATTTTTTTTTTCACATGTAAATTAAAATATATTGGGAAAATTTGGTTTAATTAGAGGAAATATGTCAATATAATAGTATAGTGGGTTAATATGCAAGAATGAAAACCTCGTAAGGTCCCTATTCCTATAGGCATAATGTTAGATTTTGCAAATTAGTGTCCCAATACACAAGAAGAGGTAGAGGAAATGTCCCTTTTTCCCTATGAAACTACTACTAGAAGTATGATGTATGTTATGGTTTGTATTAGAATTGAAATTTCCCATGCAGTGGTAGTTTTGAGTAGGTATATGTCAAAACCAGGAAGGAACATTGGATAGCTATAAAGAGGGTCTTAAAATATTTTTGTGGCACTTCAAATTATGCATTTTTCTACTTAGGAATACCTATACCCCACAAAGAGATAATTATGTATGGTTTCATTGATGAAAAATGGGTTGGGGATCTTGACCACAAAATATCTTTAATTGGTTATGTTTTTAACATATGGGGTGGAGCAATCAATTAGATTAGCAAGAGGCAAACTATAGTCACATTATAAACTACATAAGTTAAGTACACGACAACAAACCATGGAAGTAAGGAAGTTGTATAGTTGTAAGGATTTTGTATATGCATTTTTTTGTTTAGAAAGAAACAAGGATAAGTTGTGATAACTCAAGTGCATTTTTTATAGCAATGAACCATGCTTATCATTCCATGACAAAACATATTGATTTGCAGTACCATTTTGTTATAGACAAGGTTGAACAAAACTAAGTGTTGTTGGAGAAGCTTCATACATTGAAGAATGTTGTAGATCCATTGACAAATTCTGTTAGTACTAATAGGTTCTCTTGGTGTAGAGAACCAATGGCCATTGCTATCTTGAGAATGTGACTTTATAAATACCGGGCCCCATTTTTTTGCAAAGAAGAAAACAAGTGGGGGAATGTTGGACATGTGTTATAATATTTTCACATAAAATCTGCATTCATGCTTGAGGTGATCGTTGTAGCATGTGGATTGTGCACTCATCCATGAGTGTTAGCTAGGGTTTAAGGCATTTCTTGGTTTTTTGGGTAACTGTTTTCTAACCCGTAATAATCTAATCCTACCATTAAGGGATTAGGTTTGTAATCTAATTTGGGTTAGTCGATTAGGATTTTGGATGTTAAATAATACAATATTGTATTGTGAATGCTGAAGTTAACACAATGAAGAAGAGAGAGGTGTACTTTTAGACAAGAGTTGATAGATCGTACATAACAATACCTTCTTCTTTCATTCCTATACTTGCACATAGAGATGAATCATCCACTCCATGAGTCACATATCATCTCATAACATCCTTTTTCCTTATCTTGTAGCAATTTTTGTAGTCTTCACTCCATTTCTACCTTCAAGTCTATAGAGTCCTTCTTAACTCCTCGTGCATGCTCATGACATTCCTCACCTATCAAATTCATGCTTTATGTGAGAAACTTTGTTGAATTCCCTTTTCAATCCATTCATACTATGTAGTAGTTGAATATGAATATCTCTCTACTCTTCTTAGACCTTTGTCAACCTTGCATCACCTACTCTGCAACCTTGCACTTCCCTTTGCAATTCCTTGATGCTTCAACCAATTGCACAATATTGACTTGCTTCCCTATCCGATGGATCCTAGGATTAATATAGAACATACCCATACAATGCTCAATTGTGGAATCTTATCACTTTTCTAGAAATACCTCACACAACACTCTCTGCTAGAGTGCTCCTCTTCTTATTAATAATGCCCTATTAATAAGTTTTCCCCTTTTTATTTTGTTAATATATTACACTTAAAAAATGCCTCTATACTTATGCATAGGCATTATCATGAGTTTCAATACTCCTCCTTACCCAACAATCACCCCTTTCACTCAACTCTATTACCTGAGAATGTTTCTCCAAATCTTTGACATTATTTGAAAAACTATTCACATTGAATATTTACATAGTTCATGGAATCCAATTCCACTTTATCCCGCAACTTTATGGAGAACCTGATGCTAACCTAGATAAATTAAACATACTTTCATGTTTTCCTATGGATTACTTTTCCAATGAATATACTCATGATTCAATCTGATTTATGAGCCATGAGTTATGGATTCTTGAAATTCCTATTATGCTCAATGGTGTACTTCAAGTTCACCATAAACCTTCCTTCTGATTCCTTGAGGATCCTTTGGATCAAAAATAAATTCTAGGTGGATATATAGATTCTCCTATCCAATAAATTTCTAATGAATACTTTCTTTCTCAATTCTGAGAACGAAGCATAAAGTTATAGTCAGTCGAATATTGACAATTTACCCCTTTTTGTGCACCTTTCTCCCAAGTGCAAAACAATCTCAAGCACCAACTTTTTCCACTTATAAAGGTAAATATATTGGGAACCAAGGAAATTTTTTTATTTGACATAGATAATAATAATGACACTAAATTCACAACAACTCTTCTATTTTCAAACTAATGCTCTAGTAAAAAACTGCAACAATCTGGAAATGACAACTTTGCCCCTTTGCACTTTTTCTAGGTTTCGAAATTTCAACCATGTTCATGCAACCCAACACCAATTCCTTTGGGATTTTGATAGAATATCAATTGGGTATGTCCATGACTATATTATGAAAAATTTTTCACAGTTTCACCCTTAACTGAACTCTGAAATGTTAGTTATTTCCCGCAGAAGTTTTGACTGTTTTTCATTTTTATTCCTGTATACTACATGTTTCTTCTTTCTCTTCCTGCACATTTTTACATACCTATTTTCCAATTTTGGCTCCATGGATGTCTTATATGGTTCATAAGATTTCCATAGACTGCTCCTGTGCCCAAAATAGAACTATGATCAAGGAGTTATGCCCTCCAGAAGTAAATTGGTGCTATAATTTTACGTTGACTGTTTCAGTTTTAACTTTCTCATATGAGCTCCATTTTGTGAAAAAAATAGCTCATTGGAAAGATCTCCTCAAACTCTTTTATTTAAGATTAAGAGACTTTATGTGGTGCCTACTACACTTATAGTCAAAAAAGTATAACTCCTAAAAAAACTGTATAAGGCCTCAAAACCACCCTGCAGGTTCATAACCTTAAAAAATTATAGTTTTTTCATACAAATTTGAGTGTTTTACTATTTTAATAGCCTTTTAAACACTATCCATTGATATCAAATTAGGTGAAATTCGATCCATTTATCCGCTAATCCTTTCCAAACCCCATGAATCGATCGACATCTTGAAGCAATCTAGACCGTTGATCCAAGCTCTATCAGCTATCGATGTTTTCCTTTGAACAAAACACCTTTCCTAAATTGTTGACCCGACCGTTGGCCATCAACCCTTTTCCTTGACAACCAATTGCAATACATCACTAAATCAACCGACTCGACCAACAACCATTGGTCGTCGACAATTTTCATTGATGAATGAAACTCCTCACCAATTCAACCGACTCGACCATCATCCATTGACCATTCTCGAATGTCGTGGTGACTGCTGATGTGTCATGAAATGTGGATGTTGATATGGCATGACATGTATACTATAACATGGCACCGAGACTAACATGGAATGACATGTGGATGTTGATTTGAAATGACATGTCATCACCCTCTTTTCTTCATCACCCATTGGTAGTTTCTCTTGGATGAACCGATACTTCGTCGATTTAGTCGACTCAACCATCGACCATTGGGGATTTTCATGGTCGACCCAAAACACCTCTCTGAATCGGCTAACACCTGACCATTGACCATCGACAAATGACACTTTCTCTTCTTTGATTGACACAATTCACTGAATCATCCAACACCCGACTATTGGTCGTCGACGATTTCCGTTGGTCACTAAAAAACTTCACCAATTCAGCCGAACCGACCATTGATCGTCAATGAATTCTCTTGGCCAACTCCAACACTTAAAAATTTTCAACCAAAATCCTGGTGAATTTGGATCGTTGATCTATCATTCGAAAATGATCTCGACCATTGATCCATCAAACTTCACTCAACTCTGTTAACGAGTATCAACTATTTATTTTCTCTCTTTTCCAAGCTCTGAAAATAAATCCTGACCGTTGATCAACTCCAACTTCCCAACAGTCGAAAATGAATCTAGACCGTTGATATTCTCCACTTTGTAAACCTATGAAATTGAATCCTGGATGTTAATCAACCCCAACATCTCAATGACCGAAAATGAATCCAAATCGTTAATCTAATCCGTTTTACCAATCGCCCAAAATGAATCTCGACCATCCATCTGCTTCAACTTCAAAACAAACGAAAATGAATCCTGACCATTGATATGCTAGGCCTTGGAAAACTCCAAAAACCTTATAAGTTTTTAAATTTATTAAAATGAATCTGTGTCATTGATCTCGAGATAAAACACAATCTCGACTATCGATTCTTCAAAACTTTGCCCAATGCTACGACGACCATTAAAACACGATTTTCGACCTTCCAAGTCAAATTTTAATTTTGCAACTCTACAGGTTGTTTCCATTAAACCTCTTAGACAATTCCGAGTCATTTAAACTTGAATTTTTGCTCGCAAATTTGGGGATTTCTTTCAAAAATTTTATTGTTTTCCCCAATTCGTCACTAAACAAAATCTGTAACAACGAATGTTGTGTTTTAACTTGGCTCTTATGCCATAATGTAACGTACCCCAACCCAACAGAGGTACATTATGAGAAGAAAACACACTGAAAATTAGGATTTTCTACTTAATAAATTTCTTGTAGCTTACCAGCTATAGATCACACACATATTTAGCCATTGGTCTGATACCACATTTCTAAAGGCATCTAATATTTAAAACATGAATGAAACTGTTCAAGCAAACAACAAAAACACCAAATTCTTATAAACTATTTACACAACAGAATAACACAAAAATAGAACATAAATACTTATCTTTTAATATTTAACCAATTGGTTGCGTACAAAGGATGAACCTCCCAGCCATAGGCGTTGTTGTTCATTTTCTCTCAACACCAGGCCACTGCCGAGCTAAGGCTATGAGTTCACAAGGAGATCTATCCCTCTAGATATCCACTCTCCACACAAAACAACCCCCAAATCCAGGTTCTACTCCTATAGTAGTAACAATCCACTAGCTCTCCCTTCCCAACAACTTGCACTACCCAAGAAATGTACCCCCTTCACTGCTCATAGTCCCTTGGGATGTACCATTTATTTATCAAGGCCTCTAGTTCACCCAGTTGGCTAGAAATATCTTAGTCGAGGATTTTAGGAAATCTCAGCTACTTCAAGAGTTCTCACAACAACCTTCATAAAGCTCTTGAGTCATTTCCTCAATAGGAAAACACACTACAAGCTTACATTCTGATTTGTAGGAACACATGCCTTTTTTCCAACATAAACAAAGCCAAGTAATGGCTTCCTTCAAGAACATCATGGTTGGTGCTCTTCCCAACACTCAACTCCTCTCTTGTTTCCTAAAATATGCAAGTAAAACGACTCTACATGTAAAAATGTGACTGTCCAAAACCTGCCCCCTTGGCCATACCAATTTCTTCTCTTTTTTTTCTTACTTGAATTGACTTACACTCTTCTCCAAGATGATTGTACTCATGCCAATGCTCTCAATAACTTTGAGATGTGACTCCTCACACCCACCCTCTTACATGAATTCAATGATTGACTTTGGGAACACTCAACAACAAATAGAAGGTTGCACACAATGATAATAATAATTCAGGAATCTGGTTTGGATTAATACCCATGAATAATTCTCCCTTGGACCCCTCTCTCTTGTGGAATCATAACCCCCATTGTTCTTCATCCTTCTCATATTGCAATCAGTGATTATTACTTTTATTAATTATTTCAATGTTCAAAATACACAATTTCCCCCCCAACCACATTAAATCAATACAGGCTCTTTGCCCCGATACATCCACTCACCACAGCGTAAATCACATTTATACAATTACATTGTAATTGCGGGGACTAAAACTGGGGATGTTACATGTAAGAATAGAATTGGCTTGTGAGAAGCTGGCTTGAGGAGAAGAAATCTTGAGGGAGTAAGGTTGAGATTGAGATGTGGTTCGAGGAAGTGAAGATACCTTATGGAGTGTCTAAAAATACTTTTGTAAAATTTTATGTTCCATAGATATTTTGGTTGACAATAATATGAATGAAAAGATCTTGTTATATGAATTTTTAAATTATATGGTGTTCTATCTTCAAACATATGTGCATTCCAATTCTCTATTTTTTGAATATGTGCATTCCAATTCTCTATTTTTCGAATATGTGCATTCTAATTCTCTATTTTTCTTTCATTTATATTATGCACTATTGCACCAACACACTTATAGTTTGGTACTCAACCCTTATAGTTTAAGGGCTCAAAACTCATGGACTATAAAAAAAAATGGGTAATCAATTGCTCTTGATTTGTGGTTGAAGTTTTTACAAATCTTTATGACCAAATGGATATCTCTAGGTTGTTCATTGTTTTTTTGACCATTAATATTAAATTATGTAATTTTATCTCTTGCACATGTTCATCAACTTTTTAGATTATTTATTTATTAATTTGCACATGCTTTTGAATCAATCTTGGGTTTTCACATCATCCTCCTCGCTCAATCTATAGGTGTATCCTTACTTATTTGGTTGTGATTTAGGTCTATCCTCTTCATATTTAACTTGGGTGATTACGTTTCAGGGTGGTTGTAGATTTGTAACTTCTTCTTTACCAATCTTCTTTTCCAAATTCCACCTTGAAGAAAGCATTTAGCCATAGAATGTGAGATAAGATGTTGAATCCTCGAGGCAACACAATATCTTACTTCCTTAATTTAGATACTTTTAATTTGATTTGCTTATTTGATTTATGTGTATGCATTTAGAGAGGAAAAAAAATCCAAAGCATATTTTATAAAAAAATATAAATCTTTGAACGTGTAGAGAGGTTGAGATACTTTTAATTTGATTTGTTTATTTGATTTATGTGTATGAATGTAGAGAGGATAAAAACCCTCATCATATTTTATAAAAAAATATAAATTTTTAAAAAGTTTATATGACTTTATTTCGACTTACCTCCTGTTTTCCTTTTTTCTTGTCCTTATGGCATTCTTAGAATTGGACCAAGCATAAAATAATAATAATAAAGGTAATTTAATTAGATTAAAAGTGACATCTCTCACCTCCCCCATTGCCCAAATCTTTTTTATATCTACAAACTTAAAAAAGTCATACTACCTCTTACACGTACATGCCTTTCCTCTTTACCTTTTAAGGGTAACTATTTCACTTGTTTGGTCGGCTTTCCCTCGGCCCATCGAGACTTACTCTTTATACAATTATAAATTAAGATTTAGACCATTTGAAAGAATCAACCTGAAGATTTTGTTTTTATTAATTGGTAGTCAATGAAGATTTTGTTTTTATTAATGGGTAGTCAACGTAATTATTATTAACATTAGATATGGATGCATATTATTGTTGAATGGGATGGGATTCGTCATATATGACATGTATAAATCATTGTCCATTAGATGTTGTTAAGACTATGTGGATACTCTTGCCGACTTGTTATAATGTAACCAATTTATAATAATTGTTTTTAGAGGAGATCGAGTCAACCCCAAATTTATGTTGACTTTGACTCGAGCATTTGGACTTTGCATTTTTATCTCTAAATCCAACGACCTTCTCCTAGATATGGAGAGTCTTGCCTATAGCAAATTTCCACAATTACATGGGTATATGGCTATTTATAAAATGTTGGCCTATAGCAAATTTCCACAATTATATGGGTATATGGCTATTTATAAAATGTTTAAGCCACTAAGCAGATGTTAGAAACTTGATCTATTGGTAGGTGGAAGATACTAGTGTAGCTAGATTTGAATTTGATTACATATTTATGTTCCTATTTTTTGTTTCTCTAATGAATAATGTTGGGTGATTCTTTGTTGTAGATACGGTGTGTTAGAGATGACTATCGCCAACTTAAAGTCTTCCCCAAAAAGCATATAGGAGTTGAAAATGGATGAGGGATATTATGGAGGTTGTGGCCACCACACCTAACACATTGGAAATATTTCACATCATAAGAAACTTGACCAATCTAAATAGTGTGCATATCAAAGTCTTCACTGAAATGTACACACACGTAATATTATTAGAGATTGCAAGGATTGTTTTATATAGAGAGAGAGATGGGATAAATATTGAACCCCCTTGTTAGTTCCATTGGTTGAATTATTAGTTTTAGTTCCATTGGTTGAATTATTAGTTCAAGACACATTGTTGATTGAAAGATGGTAGAGCAAGTGATTAAATTTACTAACTAGCAAGTTAGTACAATTTATAAACCAATGAAATACCAACAATGAAATTTACTAATGTAAAAACTAGTGAATACAATTTATCAATAAATACAATTGCAAAATTGTAATAGTGAGTGAATGAATTTTGGAATTTACTTGATTGATCAACATAATTGTATTATTTCCTTGAAGATTTCTTTTGAAATTTTAAGAAATAAAGAGAAAAAGGATGTACGCAATTGAATAAAACTTATAACAAGATGCAATCACAGACCAATAAGTTTTTACTAGTTACCATCAACTAACAACAAGCTACCTATGCAATTGACAATAAATTGGGGGTCTAAAACTCTCCACCTAACCAATTCTATTAATCATAGTCTGAGATTCAACAAGCTCTCAATCACTAAGGTTATACCAAGATTCCACAATTACCTCCCCTCATAGCTCCAAGTCTCTAGAGATCCTCGTACTCTCCCCATCAAGGAACATGATGAAAAACCCAAGAATGGAACTCCCCAACCATGTTTCTCCTCCTCCATAGAACCACACCCAAGGCACATAATTCATACACAAAAAATAATATTTTATTTTCATGAAGACCTCCACTTGTTGTTCCACTTGCAAGCCAATGAAATTAATTCACTTTGTTCCCACCTAATCTTTATTTATGCAAATGCACATCTTATTATTATTTTCTTTATAAATAATTTATTTTCACTTATTTCTTTATATGCATACCAAACTTTCACTTTAATAAGCGCAACATTCACTCATAATGTACATATGATTATACTAACAATACTATGTAGATGCAGGGGTTTCATGTGTAGCCATTGTGAGTAAATCTTGCACCCACACTTCTAAACAAGCATAATGAAGCTTATACTTCTAGATGCCATTGATTATATTTCCTAAAATTCCTAATATGTAGCATGCACACACAATCATGCATGAGATCATTCCACTCACATGGTCCACATACTTCCTTCATCTTCACACTCATTTAGAATCATACCATTTCTTAAAATGGTATGATTTATGCAAATTAAATTAATCCACTTTGTTCCCACCTAATCTTTATTTATGCAAATGCACATCTTATTATTATTTTCTTTATAAATAATTTATTTTCACTTATTTCTTTATRYRCRTACCAAWMTTTCACTTTAATAAGCGYAACATTCACTCAWAATGTACATATKATTATACTAAYAATACTATGTAGATGCAGGKGTTTCATGTGTAKCCATTGTGARTAAATMTTGCACCCACACTWCTAAACAAGCAYAATGAAGCWTATACTTCTAGATGCCATTGATTATATTTCCTAAAATTCCTAATATGTAGCATGCACACACAATCATGCATGAGATCATTCCACTCACATGGTCCACATACTTCCTTCATCTTCACACTCATTTAGAATCATACCATTTCTTAAAATGGTATGATTTATGCAAATTAAATTAATCCACTTTGTTCTCACCTAATCTTTATTTATGCAAATGCACATCTTATTATTATTTTCTTTATAAATAATTTATTTTTACTTATGCGGGTACCAAAATTTCACTTTAATAAATGTAACATTCACTCAAAATGTACATATTATTATACTAATAATACTATGTAGATGTAGGTGTTTCATGTTTTGTCATCATCAGTAAATCTTTCACCCACACTACTAAAAAAACATATTGAAGCTTATACTTCTAGATTCCATTGATTATATTTCCTAAAATGCCTAATATGTAGCATGCACACACAATCATGCATGTGATCATTCCACTCACGTGGTTCACTTACTTCCTTCATCTTCACACTCATTTAGAATCATACCATTAGAAACCATGAGGTTATTTCCACTAATATTTAAATGGTCTCACTTGTGATGACAAAAATCCCCTTGCTACAACTAGTATTCTTAATATCCATATGAGGGTGTTTCATGTATGGTCATCATGAGTAAATATTGCACTTGCACTACTAAAAAAAATGTAGCGAATCTTATACTTATACATTCTCTTGATTATATTTCTTGGAATTCCTAATATGCAACATGCACCCACAATCATACATGATATCATTCCTCTCACATGGTTCACTTATTTCCTTTGTCTTCCACACTCTTTTAGAATCATACCATTAGAAACCACAAGGTTATCACCCTTACTCCTTGAATGGTCTCATTTGTGATGACACATCTCTCTCTACTACAACTAGTATATGAGTCATTCGTCATGGTTTATCATTGATCTAGGTGGATATTGGTGGCCACCCACCTGTTCCAACTGGCTACTCTTGTCAGTTTTTAGTGCAATACGTTCTTCTGTACTTCTTTGTAATTGCGGGTTCTACACTTCCGTGGTTGTCTAAAGCCCTACACATATTCCAGGTGGATACTGATGGCCTCCCACCTAATCTAACTAGCTTATTTTGTATGTTTTCATGTCAACACATCTTGTTGTACTTCCAGAGTCGTTTTGGGGCCCTAAACATTTTTTTTTTTGGCTCGACACAGTCAGAGGTTGACGGCGTAATTCGTAGTTCTCGAAAAGACCTTTCCAACGGGCTATCACGTGCCTAAAACAAAGTTCTTATGCAAAAGTTACGACCCCGATAAGTTAATGTACTAACTTACCCAAACGGGGCCTACATGACTTTTGGTGTTTCATCTCCTAGGGTTAGGTTTTTGGATGTATAGGGTTTTGGCATTCATGTTTATCATAAAAAGGTCTTCAGAGCCTCATTGTAATCATATTCTTGTGAATGAGCGTAGCCATCACATCTCTTCTCAGAGATAAAGCTAGCACCATTCTAACGAGTCTTACACTCTGTATTTTTACAGTCTCTTTACAATTCTATCATTAATAGAAATAAATTATTGTTGTAGTTCTCTGTTTCTGAAAATTTTCATGAGTATTTCATTGTAATATATTTTCTTTCATTTCGTTCCGAAAATTATCTGTATCAGTGGTATCAGAGCAGGATGCTCTTCATCGTTTTTTAGTGCATGTCCCCGATGAGGTCCGAGTATAGCCAGTTGGTTCTCGAGTTTGTCTCTCTTGAGGAAAATCACTCTTGCATGCCCAAGAAACCCTCGATGGTGGAAAAAAATAAAAATGGTGGATCAAAAGATTCTATTAAATTGTTGCTTGAGCTAGTTCTCGCGCGACAGAGGGATGAAATGATGGACAATTTTGCAGACATTCTTCAATGCTTGTCGATAGCAACATGTGCATCTTCATCAAGCAACCATTTTGGAGGAAAATCTCCCTTCAAGGTACAAGTTAGTTTTTATATTCCCATATTTGAAGGTGAGATAGATGTGGATGCCCTAGAAAAATGGTTAAATCTATTAGAAGGTTATTTCTTTGTTCAAAATTTTTTCGACAGGGAGAAGATCACCTTTGCACACCTCAAGGCTCTCCCCCATGTAAAATATTGGTGGGAAACTTTCTGGGAGAAAAGTTCCATAGAAGAATTTGGAATATATGGGGTTGATCCCACTTGGGATTTTTTTGTGGATGCGATCAAAGAACAATACTATCATGTTGATAACTATGAATACCAGTACATGAGATGGACCACACTATGGAAAGAGAAGATCCAAACAGTGTTGGAGTTCACAAATAATTTCCATACCTTGCACACCAAGCTGGGTATCAAAGACTCCGAGCGACATCTAGCTCTAAAATACCGTGGGGCTCTGCATAGGTACATCCAAACCGAAATGGATTTCCTAAACATCTCATCATTGGGAGTTGCCTATCGAAATGATGTCAAAATCGCGTAGACATTTAGGCACCAGAACAAATGGGAATTTAGGTCTACAAATCTGCAACAACCAAAGCATGGTAAAGATGACCCTGACCAATAGCCTCTAGACAACCATTCCAAGACATAGGACAAAAAGGGTAAATTAAAGATGAAGAATGACACTAGGAAGTGGTGTGACTTCTAGAAAAGGTCCTGGCACAACACTGATGAATGTCGCTCGAAATAGTCATTGGTGGCCGAAGTCAACGACACAGAGCCAAACGTTGATTCAAAATCCGATCCAGAAAACATTGAAAATAGGCATATCATTGATGTAGACCCCACTACTACTGTTGCGACCACAACGATTCAGCTAGAAGAACTAGTAGATCCTGAAGAGGGGGAGCACCTCTTCCATTCACAGATGTGAGTGAAGAGGACCCCATTGCATTTCATTGTTGATAACGACACCCAGAAGAACCTCATCTCAGCTAAGGTCATCAAACATTTGGGGTTGTCAAAAACACCACACCCACAACCATACAACATTGGGTGGCTTCACCAGGGACAAGATCTTCACATCATCCAGAAGTGTCTCCTGTATTATGCCATCCATCCCTTCAAGGATGAGGTAGTGTGTGATATTTTTCCTCTTGATGTCTGTGATGTTGTTTTGGTCCAACCATATATGTGGAAACATCATGTTGTCTATGAGTCTAGACCTCATAGTGTCATTATTACTCTGGGAGGTCATCTCTACAAGATACCATAGGTAGTTCCAACTACTGCTCCACCAAAACAACACCGCAAGGTAATATCTCATACTAAAAAAATTATCCTCTTCACACTCTATTCAAAGAATGCAAAGAAGACCATTACAACCACTGCAGTCTCAACACCTTCTATCCAACAAAAATAGATTGTCGAAGAGACAGAAGATATTGTTTCTTCACCTAGAATGGTGCCTACACAATGCCCCATCCAACCCAGAGACAACAGGTTGGTGGAACAGATTCAACCCCTCCAACAACATGTTTGTGACAGTATTCCAAAATCCAAGAAGCACAACTTCTCCAACAAGGCATGCAGCTCACCAAGCTTCAGATGCACAAAATAATTTGCCCTCTTCCATGGGAAATCAACACAATGGAGACCATTGCTTCCTAAGGGGGGAGGATTGATCTAGGTGGATATTGGTGGCCACCCACCTGTTCTAACTGGCTCCTCTTGTCAGTTTGTAGTGCAACACGTTCTTCTATACTTATTTGTAATTGTGGGTTCTACACTTCTGGGGCTATCTGAATACCTACACATCTTCCAGGTGGATACTGGTGGCCTCCCACCTAATCCAACTGGATTATTCTGTATGTTTTCATGTCAGCACATCTTGTTGTACTTCCAAGGTTGTTTTGGGGCCCTAAACAATGTTTTTTTTGGCTCTCCATAGTCAAACTATAGACGAAGTTATATTTTGACGGTGTAATGCGTATTTCTCGGAAATACCTTGCCAACGGTCTATCACGTGCCTAAAATGAAGATCATATTCAAAAGTTACAACCTCAGGAAGTTAATGTACTAACTTACCCAAACGGGGCCCACATGAATTTTGGCGTTTCATCTCCTAGGGTTAGGTTTTTGGCTGTCTAGGGTTTTGGCATTCATTTTTATCATAAAAATGCCTTCAGAGCCTCATTGTAATCATCTTCTTGCGAATGAGCGTAGCCGTAACATCTCTTCTCAGAGATAAAGATGCCACCATTCTAGAGAGTCTTGCACTTTGTATTTTTACAGTCTCTTTACAATTCTTTCATTAATAGAAATCAAGTATTGATATATTTCTCTGTTTCTGGACATTTTCATGAGTATTTCATTGTAATATCTCCGCTTTCATTTCGTTCCAAAAATAATCCGGATTAATCCTATGACCACATGTGACTACAACATGCATCAAAAGTTCATCATCACAAATATAAGGGAGTATGAGTATAACTCTAGTCAACCCTTGTTATAACCCTAAATTGCACCATACATGCTTACCTGGCATCAGGCCATTTCAGATCCCTTCTTTGCCAAAGAACTGCTAAACAACTCTTTAAAAAACCTCTTTTATAAGGGCCCACGTGCCCTACTCCATTACTACACATGTGTACATGCTAGCTGACCTAAAACAGTCCGCGTGGACCGACAAAAGCACGAAAAAAGGAAAGTTGCCGACGGAACACACAGCTTTGGGTGAGTTAATTGAAACTCTCGGCCATGCATGGCCGAGGGTTCATCCAAATACCTAGCTCCTTCTAGCCTATAAAAGAAGGGGAAGGGGTCCCATTTGGAAGAGAAAAAATATAGCAAATAAACTTTGCCCAATTGCATATTCCCATTGTCCCAACCCTTTAGCCATCCTTGTGCCAGAAGAGATACAAAGCAAAGAAGTTGGAGGACATTTGAAGAGGAGCCCAGGATCAGGATTCGCAGAGTAGTGGCCAGTCTCAACCTCTGTAAGTTGATTCATTCAAAGTAATAAAGAAATGCTTTTCCTGTCCCACTTTATGAGTTCTCCATAGTACAATAAATATATGTTTGAATCTCTAACCCATTAGTCTATAGGTAAAATGCATGTGTAGTTTTTTGCTTGTTTTGCATACAGGTCAGCTTGGAAATGAAGTTTGCTAACAAGTGATCAAGTGGGAGGAATGATCGACATCGAACATTTGGAACAAGGTATGTTGGTCTAAACCATGTATTTGTTGAAAAGGAATGGGGTTTAAGTCTGGGGACGAAGGTAGAAAGTATATTTCTTTTGGTCATATCTGCATGCATAAGATAACCCTATTTGCTAGTCCGTAAGGGGATTTCCCTCACAATAAGATTGATGACCATACTGGGGAAGTCTCTAGGGTTCCTGGAATTTTATTTTTTGGGTAGTTTTGTAAAAGACGAGTTTTCTTACCTGTTTTTTTTTTAGTTTCTGTAAAGTTTGAGCTAGCAGAGAGTCTGGTTTCCCATACTAGCTGTCTCTGTTATTTGCTTGACTATGTTTTTTTGAGACCCACAGAGGTACACATGGCCCGCACAAGGTTTGCACGTGTGTACCCACGCCCTACTCTCTTACAACCCTCGTGTGAACGCTAGCTGAAGAAGTAGTAGTAGCGTGTAGATTCCAATTTTTTTTTTTTGAGGTAGTCATCCTCTTCCCTGTTATAATCAGTCAATTTCAGGGGTTTTTTGGAACTCTGTTTGAGTCTTGGTTGTTTGCAGTCTTATCTCAAATTGGTTTTTTTTTATGAAATTTTTTTCCCTTCGTTGTTTACTTTTTTCTGTTAAAGAGAGTGTCTAAGCCTTCAGGAGATCCTGATTATCAATATCAGTGGTCTCTTCCTGGTTTGGATTGTCTATTTTTTATTTTTTCTCAGAGTTTAAAGATACACGTGGCCTGTATAAGGCCAGCATGCATGTACACGCCCTCTGGATTTACACAACTCGCGTGCACACGCTTTTTGTTGGATTGTCAGTGGTGTGCTTGTGCATGATAGTTTTTGTTGAGGGTAAGGCAGTCATCTTTCCCTTGACAAGAGTTATAACTCTCAGGTTTTTGAATCTCTGTCCTAGCAGTCAGTAGCTTAGGGTTGATTTTAGCCATATCTTTCTTTTTCATTTAAAAAAGTGGTCGTTAATTTTTTTTTTCTTTAGGGTTTTTAGACAAGTGTGAGTAATTTTTTAAATTGCTAGTGTGTGATTTCTTGAAGTGATTCTTTGCGATTTGGGATTTAGGCCAGAATTGTTTTTCTTGATTTTTTACTTGTTGGTATTTTTCCTTTTTGCTTCATCAGCATTTAAATAAAAAGAAAAATCTCTTTCATTTTCTTGTTTGGTTGAAGAGTGTGATTTTGCATTATTCGCTAGGGAAAAGTTTTTTATTTCATAAGTTTTTGCAGTTTACTTAGATCATAAGTAGCTCGTAGTCGAGTGAAATTCCTTTTGAGTTTGCTGTCCAAAATCTTAGAAAATTAAAAAAAAAAATTCTTTGAAAAGTTGTTGAAATTTTGCATTAAGTGAAAGTTTTTGTTTCCAACTTTTATTCATTTTTTTTTTCGTCTTTTACACATCATCAGTTTCACTATCATACCCCTTGACATAAGACAAAGCCATAAAATTAACGCTAAATCTAAAATTTATTAGACTTTTATGTTTGTAGAGTTAACCAACTAGTTCAGAATTAGGGCCTTGGATTAGGTTGGAGAGGAAACTCTTCAAGGCCATTACAATCAAACATTGGAGTATGAGTTAGGGAGTGTCTAAGTCCAGTATCATGAAAGTTATCTAGGACCCCCCTCTAACATAGGGGATAAACACGAGGTCGCGTGCGGAAAGGTAGCAGAGATAACCCCTCCAAAGTTGGACCAATCGTAGTGGAGAACACATATAGAGGGCTTGTTTTGGGATTCTGTCGATTGCATTTGCCACGGGGATTCGTGGGTCTCGAATCTGTTCTAGGTCCTCAATTGTCTTTCGGACCACTTGCTTTCGATACCCTTTACAGGTTTCAGGCTCGATACCCTACTCATTGTGGTCTACCCGACTTTCGACTGTACCGGCCTGGTGACTGTTCATGTGCTGGAAACTTAGTTGCCTATCTCTTTTAGGGACATACACAGGTGACTGCGGGGGTATACCACAGTACCTAGGATAGACATCGGGCCACGCTTTGCAGAGTATACCCGGAGGGTGCTTCCGTTTTTGAGTTGCACTTGCACCGGTAAGTTTCTCTAGTGTTGGTTGTTGTAACTGTTCTTCCAAGCAATTTAGTGTTTGCCTGTCTTATCTTATAGGTAATTATTTAGTGTGTGTTACTTTTGAATGTTTAGAATACCCTAGAGTGTCTTTGATCTTCTCACACAGTGGAGGATCATGAGCTCCACCGGTCACGAAGGCTTCTTGGCCTGCCGCCGGTTACACTAGATCCACCCCCGCCACCATTAAGGTGAAAGCTAGACCAACAAGGGTCTTTTGAAGCGACCGGGTTACAAGCAATTGTGCCTGACCAACATCCTGAGGAATCGACCATTTTGGACCTTGGAGCAAATGCTTTTGGCCCGGTTGAAACCCCAACCACTGATTTCTTGGCACCTTTCACCATACCAATTCAATTTTACGAGCACCAGACAATGTTGCACATAGCAATGGAAACAAATGTTGTTACTCCTTCTAGGAATTATTCAATTCCCACTACGGTTGTCACCACAGGAGAGTTTTAACCTCCTAATACACTGTCAACGATCTGAGCCACCATAGTCTCGACCGCCTCTACATCGCACAGTGGTCCGATCCCGTCTTTGGAAATGGCCACAACCCCTTTCACACCAAGTGCGACAGGCCCTCCATTCTCATACGGGATGCCTAGTTCAGGTAAAAGTCCTGTACTTTCCTACTCCACTTTGCAGACTTCAGGTCTGGGGGCAGGGAGCTCTAGCACTCCTCTACAAGGTCACATGGGGGGCATTCCTGCTCCTTTTAACACTTTCCCTTACGGAGGAGGTCATATACCTCCTTCGTCCCCTTCACTCGGTGTCTCGCATCAACAATCCGCCGGGCAACCTACACACCATAGTTTATTTGGAGCGGGGAGTCAAGGACCACCTTCACATAATATGCCAGTAGGTTCAACACCGTTTTCTTTGATCAGAACATTTGGTAACAACGCCTTCTCGTCAGCCGCCTTCCCGACTGGGGGAAATCCCAGTTTTGGACAACCTTTTCCTATACAGGGTACTATTCCTGCACAGGGGGAAAACCTAGGAACTTATTCCACATTAGGGCCTTGGAATTCTTGGCAGGGATCCGTTCCCTCATCCGGAATGCCGATCTAGGGTAATTCTTTCCACAATCAATGGAACCCCGGACAAACTACTATGCCTATCCCCACGAGACCGACATGGGGAAACCCTTCCCAAAGTCCTTCGAATGTACTGCATGCCCAACCATCTATGTCCTATTTTGGAAGTCATCCAATGATGTCTCCACTACGCAAAATCCTTACGCTGGACAGGGCCATGGTTTCTACCAGAATCCGGGCCAGAAGCCAAACTTTTCCTGGCAACCTGGTGCCAGTCAAACTCCAGGCCCCTTTTTCCCAGGTTATCACCAACAACCGAAACTCCCCTTCCTGGCAACTTTGCACTTGCCAAATTTGACAAGGTTGTTGAATGACCCTATTTGTCACGATCCGCATTGGCCTCCTATGCCGACGAAGTTGCCTTCGGACATTCCAAATTTCGAAGCCAAGCCTAATGAAGATCCAGGAGATCATGTGACTACCTTCCATCTTTGGTGCTCATCTAACTCGTTGAAAGATAACTCCATACAGTTGCAATTGTTTCAATGTACTCTCAATGGGAGTGCCGCGAAATGGTACATTGAGCTTGATCACTCAAGATACTCTTCCTTCGATGAGCTGGCAATGGATTTTCTAAACCATTTCCAGTTACCTATGAGATACGACGCTGACACAGAGCTGCTGGCCAATTTCGATCATATGACAGCGGACCATATCTCTGATCACATCCGAGAATGGAGACGTCGAAAGAGTTTAATTAACGTGCCAGTTCCACCAACATTCCTTCTTGAGTGGTTACTTAATTCTTTGGTCCCAAAGTTATCCAAAGACGTCGCAACGTCGGGAGTATTCTCTAAAGAAGACGCCATCATGAGAGCTCAACAATTTGAGCTCATCTATTCTCAGTCTGGTTTATTATACAACATCTTGCCAGATGCACCACACTCAATACTTGATAAAACTAGACAAAGAGCTGGACCACATGCCGATGGTATTGTTGGTTCAGCACAAACAAAGCCCGCTGAGCAATTGTCGAAGCAGTTGCAGTAGTTATCTATACAACACACAATGACCAGCCAAACTACTACTTTGGTTGCTCCCCCTACCAAAATGTCGAAGGTACACACAGTGCAATCGACTAACCCAAAGGCCACCTAGCAGCCTGAAGGAAAGAAAAAAAAATGAAAGAAGGGTAAGGGGGATAAGAAACCTACCGATAATGCTGGTGGGGACAACACTGAGAAATGGAAGGCGAGGTATCCATGCAACTTGTGCGTGGAATACCACCCAACCCATCTATGTC
Source organism: Picea mariana (assembly GCA_032191745.1). Taxonomy (NCBI): domain Eukaryota; kingdom Viridiplantae; phylum Streptophyta; class Pinopsida; order Pinales; family Pinaceae; genus Picea; species Picea mariana. The sequence continues at coordinate 13,195 of JASDQU010373390.1, read as the reverse complement.
CTTGGCTTGCAGAAGCCCAAAATTTTGTGATGCAGCAACAACCTGCTGTGTTGACCAATCCATTTCAACATGGGCAAAATCTAATCCAAGCCTCTGCAAGCACGGAAAGGGGGTAGCCAAGAACCCTGTCCACCTGCGAACAACCCCGCATCCGCGAACATATATATGGTGAGGGGTGATGCTTTTATATCAACTAGAGTGCATGACTATAGTAAACCGAGCACTTCCGAGAAGGGTAGAGAAGCTGAAGTCCCATCTCTTTCTCTACAGATTGAGAAGAAGTTGGGCGAAACAATGACATGCATTCCCAAAGTTGCATTCAAAAAATCTTCTCATAACCCAAACGCAAGGGCCGCCCATAACTACTCTGTGGTGGAAGATTTATCACAAACCCCTTGTGCGATGTCTGCTTTAGAGGTCCTCCAAAGCTTCCCTTTCCTAGAGGAAAGCCTTGTTAACCACTTTAGGATCTACCGAGACTTGTAATCTGGGTACAATCATGCTGGATACAACTAACTTAAAACCTTGTCTACCTTACCACGTAACATTTTAGATAGTAGTGGCTTATCTCATGAAAAATTTTACTCGAAATATTTTTCGCACAGTGGTTGATGAGGGCACCTCGACATGCGTTATGTCATTGGCATGTTGGAAGGCCATTGGCCAATCTGTTTTGTCTCCATCACCTACTCTCCTCACCGCTTTCGACGATCGTTTGTTTCGACCACATGGCATCGTTCATTCTTTCCCTGTGCAGTTAGGAGGGAAGATTGTGTGTGTCGAAGTAGAGGTAGTCGATGCTCCCCTCGA
>JASDQU010373389.1:77082-93849 GCA_032191745.1 Picea mariana | reverse complement strand
GTTCACCTTTCTGACTTCATAATTAGGTGATGATGTTCGTTATATCCATCGATGTGACCTCTATCCCAACAACTTGCCTCGATCTCTGGCACGTAAATTCCCTTTTCTGACAGGATTCGATCTTTCGAAAAAGGGACCTTTACAAGTCGCACATGACTAATCATTACGCCCTTTCCCGACTCCAAGGGTCAGACCTGCTACTTGCTTATTTCAAATCATTCGTTATTCGGTTCTTGACCTCACATGCTTTGACACACGAACTACAACTCATCTAGGACTAACTCTAACTGTAAAAATTACGGTGCTAACAAGAGGTATGGAGAGGAGCCATGTGCTGGTTAAAAGTTGATGAAATGACTCCACATGGGAAGGATTTTCATCTGACCCTTCTTCTAGCGCCAATTCTGTTGGCAGGTCTAAATTCACCCGACAACAGTAAGGGGTTCCACCCGGTAAGAAGTCCCAATTAGACCTCTCACAATTTGGAATTGGGAACCCATCCAGATTTTGGCCCGGCAACCATTGCTTGTCTGGTTTTACCGGTTGCAACCTGGTCCACCAATGAAGGTGAGTGATGGATGGTTATGCAAACAGAATATGTAGATGAAGATTATGTAAATGTAGATATCTAATCTACTTCTAATCTACCCTATCCTAGCTAGGATCAAATTAACGTAAGTGAATGAGCTGTGACATGAAACTAACTCTAGCAATAACTTCACCCAGACAGTTGAAATGAAGAAATAAAGTCAGATAACACATGCACATGGATACATAACCATAATAGTCTAAGTCACTATATCACATACATTGACAACTCATATGCGCAGGACATGAGAAATAATGAAGAATAACAAAACTGCAAGAAAACACATATTGCATCAGAATCGTCCATAAACAAACATGCTCTTATAGCCCATGTGAACAACAAACATTCTACTTGAAATAGTTTGCAACAGAACAACAACACATGCGAGTTTTTCTCTTTATCAAAAGTTGGCCCTGAGGGCTTCTCCGTATTAACAGTTTCAACAATATTACATGAAAACTCTAAGGAAAACTCTTCAATTTTAGTTGACACTGTAAATTCCCAAAATAGTTCAGAAGTGTACAATGTTTGAAGAGCCAAAATCCCCATCTTTGGGTTCAATTTGAGTATTTATTGAGGTTCAATATGACCTTTAGCCTTTTGTTTCCCTTCGTGACCTTTCGTCTTCCAACGTTTTTCCTCATCCTCTTTGTGATAATGAGTAACAAATACATCAGTTACATTTTGAATTTGTCTCCTAGCACTGGTGGGATGTCATGGATTTTTGCTATATGTGCCTTAAGCATCGTGAAGACTGCCCTAGGCACGAGAGCATCTTCGTCAGCCTAGTTTGAGAGTCGATCGTCATGAAGTTTCTAGATTTCTTCTTCATCCATTTGCCTGAGATTTTCTTTGTTGCTCCTCTATCACTGCTACATCTTTCATTATTTATCCTTTGTCATTTTGAGTTGTAGATTGCATTGCGAAAATGTCGAGCGCGACCCTCCTTCTCTTGGTACTTGACACCATTCAACATACAATAGATGAGAGTAACTCCAAATAAACCATCAAGACTAATCATTAGAACACATATAATTAAGGCATTAAATAATTGAAATATCAGGCAAGTTGATTCAATCCCTGGTTCGTCTGCTCATGATTAAGGCATTGTGTTTTTGGGGGCTGCCAACAATGTACTAGATATTCATATTGAAAAATGAAGGCAACAAGTTAACAATTTCTTAAAACCTACAACTAGAAAATTGTATATCTCGGAAAGAACTTTCCAACTATATAAATAACGCACAAAATGGACACTCGAGTCAAAAGCTATGGCCATTTTACGAAAGACGGTTTTTTAGGTTTCAGAGGAGTTAATGGCAACTCCTCTGATTTGCATCGAAGGAGTTGATGGCAACTCGTCCGATTTTCATCGAAGGAGTTTGAACAAAGTCTTCCAATGCACATCCGAGGAGTTTGAATCAACTCCTCCGATTTGCATCGGACACCAAGTCATGAACCTCATTGGGTGAAAGATGGAGGCTGAGTTATGAAATTTGTTGAATGATCGTGTTGGTGCACACTCATCTAAGCTCTTTGGTCAAGTGGTCGTTCCAAATTCGGAGCCTAGACTGTGTTTCTTATCGTCGTCATGCATGCGTTGCAGACTCACTGAACTTGAATTTTAGTACGATTTTAATACATTGAACTTGATTTCATGTGATAGTACTTGGTTTGAAAGTGGTTTTAAATAAGTTCATGAGAGGGGGGGGGACAGGAATTCAAAATAATTAAAAAATGTTAAAATGGGGGTGACTCCCCCACCACTCTACCTCACCTCTCAAACTTAAGCATGATTATCAAAATGAATTAAAAGGGTATGTAGCCTCTCTTTCTTTCACGTTTTCATGGCACACATAAATCATGATCAGTACAAGGGGAAAGGGGTTGGCATGCCCCGTCCTGTCTCCTCCCCCTTTCCTTCTTCATTTAAAAATATAACCAATGCCAAATCTATTCACATGCCTCAAGAAATATATATGCCCTTGATAACCCACGCGTTTGAAGCTTCTGCATATTACAACTATGAGAGGAGTTAGTTTCATTGTCACCAAGTGTGAATCAGAGCATACGTTGTAAACTCCTCCGAAGAGGATCAACGCATTTGTTATAAACTCACACGATGATCATGTATTCGGCGCACTTCTTGTTAATTCTACTGAGTGTAATCGGCGTACTTCTTGTTAACTCTCATGAGAGCTTTGAACTTCTTCGAGTACATGTTAGGTTCAAACGTTTTGGGCGCCGGTTGAGTTGATTCAAACTTGGATGCGTCTAATATTTTAAAGGGATAAAATGGAGGGGATATTATGAATAGAAAACCCTAAAATCTACATCATCCAACGGTCTTTTGTTTATGCTGGAAAGTGGGAAGTCCTTTGTGCCATAAACCCTAGCAAATTCCGTTTTAATTCTGCCAGTGCTGCGCGAGATTTATTGTCTTTACGGTCGTTCGGCCTGGGAAAGCAAGAATCTTCTCGCATGTACAACAAGTCATTACTACACTCAACAAACGGTAATGTTGCAGATATAATCTAGTTTTATTCGTAGTCGAATTGAATTTTTCTGATACTTGAGAACCGCACCATAAAGGCCAAGAAAAGGCTTGACACAAACGCAGTCAAGATAGCTAAAAGCACTACCGATGTCCAGAGGAGGATAGCAATGCTAGAAAATGGTACAAAAAACAGTTTCAAAAAATGATAGCTCCATGCTATTGGAACATGAAAGAAAGAAAATGATGTTAACGTCCACGAGGTTAACAATAGCTTATGGGACAAACCGCCTCACACATTGATTTCTGCATTTCAGTCATTTTTCCTTTTCAACTTGATGATGAGCTCCCCCAATTTCTCCATTGTCCCCTCCCTGAATAAATTATTGATTTCTGCATTTCAACCTTTTTCTTGTTCAACTTGATGATGAGCTCCCCCAATGTCTCCAGTGTCTCCTCTCTGAATAAATTATTCCGATTTCACAACTGAGTTGATGGGAATTGGTTCTTAATTGGGCAACAAGCATTTTGGTTCTCCAAGATATATTGGCCCCTATATAGGCTTTTTGATGATGATTGTATGTGGGGTTAAACTCTTCAATATAATACACTTTCCTTCAATAGGAGCATCCCCCATTTCACTCAATATGATATCATAAGAAACTGATTCCATAATTTCAAAAGTATGTAAGAACTCTTCCAAGTTCCAAGCCAGATAATGATAGACACGTCCACAATCACACCCAGTGAGCCAACCAACAAACAACCTGGTAGCTGCAACAACCGAATATCTAAAGTTTTCCCATATTTTGGTTTCTTGATCACGCAATTTATCCATAAATGAGAGCATTGTGGGGTGCCACGCTGTAGAAAACGAAAATTGAGTGGTTGTCTATGTGGTAGAGAAAGAAAGAAAGAAAATGATTTTAACGCCCAAGAGGTTAATAATAGCTTATGAGACAGACCACCTCACACACTGATTTCTGCAATTTAGTCATTTTCCTCTTCAATTTGATGATGAGCTCCCACAATTTCTCCAATGTCCCCTCGCTCAATAAGTTATTCCAAGAGCTAGCTGTCAAGATACTTATATAGTTGTCCCTACTATCTTTGAAGGCTTCACACTCTAAAATGAAATGTTTTTTCTGTTTCCACTTTTCTGTTTCTTTCCAAATTTCTTTTGATATTTTCCAGCACAACCGAGTTGATGAGAATTGATTCTTAATTGAACAATAAACATTTTGGCTCTCCAATATATATTGACCCCTATATACTCTTTTTTATGATGATTGTAAAATAGATTTAAAAAATGTAACCTTTGCTTCTCACTGTGGTTTATGAAACCTTGACAGTGTAACCTTTGGTTCCCAGTCGTTTATGAGACGTTGACAGAGAGGACCGTCAACAACAGGAGCCATACGAGTCAAGCCATCCTCTACAGTTTGCAATAAAAATAAGTTAAAACCCTAGCTCACACCTTGTTGGAAACCACGTAAATTTGGAGTTTAGCACTTTACGATGAAGTTGGATCAAATGTCCCTCCGTCATTAGTGGCATTAGTTACCCATAAATACTGAAGGCAAGTATCAACTCCAGTAAGCAAACCCAATCAAAGACTGGTAAGAAGTTAAAAAATGTGTGTGTTCATTTTGAAGTTGGTTCAATTCAAACCAATTAAATTTCATTTGGAATTGCACTTAAGATGTTGAAAAGAAATTTTAAATTGGCATTGAGATCAATCAAACTTTATCAATTTCGTGCGGAAGTTGATAAAACCAATTCGCAAATCTCTGGTTGACGCTGTCGGAAAGACATATATAACTTTCTCGTACGTAACTGGATTGGGGTAATGTATTTTGCGCTATGAATAACGCTGAGAGGCACTCCAACTAACTGTACCACACCAATTTCTCATTTGCGTAACAATCGACGCAGTCATTTCGGACGAGAAACCATAGGAAATCCGTTTTGGTACTTATGGGCGTCAGATTTTGATTTCATGAATTGAGTTGGAATCTAAATGCCAAAAAACATATGACCAGCCTCTTTTAGAGATGAAAAATTCACTTTGACAGACCAAAACATTGCACCCAAAAGCGTTTTTTAATAGAAGTTCGGGTCTAACGTTTGCTGATGCTTTACCCAAATTTAATTTTGTCAGTTGTTCGGTCATCTATGATGTACAAGCTCTTGATTTACCGATTGAGACTGAGGTTATGTGTCAATAGAACAAAGTTATAAATCTGCCAAAATAATCAATTGATGTCTAGTGCGCTTAGTACTGTCTAGGAGATGAAAGGACCAAATTTCTCCAGAAGTGCATTTCAGAACCAATGGAGACTAATAGGGGTTGTGGTTAATCCATATGATGTTGGGTAATGCTTTCACAATGAATATTTAGTCATTGTTATAGCACAAGTTGTAGGTTGGGCAAAGCCCAACCCAACCACAAAAACAAGTGCTACAAATTGAGAATCCTACACCCAATGTCACCTCGATGTACGTCCCACACTTCAAGGGTGAGTAGGGCACTCTAGGGAGACGATCCCTGTGACCCTAGGGGGAAGGAGATGGGGATGGATAGAGATGGAAGTGGAGCCCCTAGAGGTCAAATCTAAATGGAGTGAAATGTGGGAAGAGATGTCTTGTAAGTCAAGTGATTGTTGCCCCAAAGGTATAGCACTTCTCCGGATGATTGTACATGCCCGAGACACAAGAAAATCCAACTTGCAATGATATATGTTAGTATGAATCAACAAATTCAGCAATAGATGACAGTTTATATCAACAAATAAAGCATCTAAATCACCATACAAAGATCTAAACTAGTTAAGCAAATCAACATCAAGATTAACAATGAATATAAGCTAAAAATGGCATTTAAGAGGCAAGAGAAGATGGTTGTTGTAAACATGTGTTTTTTGCAGAAAATTGCAGCCTTATGGTTGTAGATTTTAGTCACTTATATCAACAAACTACACCATCAAAATATGCCAACAGTTAGCCCAAAAGATGCACCCTAGTTAGTAGAGTAAATGAGCAAAATTTAAGAGTTAGTCTAGGGCTAGTTTAGGAGTTATGATTAATTATCTATCTAGGTTAGATCATCCCTAATGGTTGTAGGTTAGGGTTTGTAACAACAAGTAAAGTAGTGGGAGAGAGGGGACACCCTACTAGGAGAAGACTCCTCTCAATGTAGCAAACCAACTTCAAGCAAAAGATCTTTCAAAAGACGAAAATTCACGTTTCTTAAGGCAATGATTTTATATCTCCAATGCAAAAAATAAATGACTAGGGTCTTTACTATTGGGTTAATGGAGTCAAATAAATGAACTACAGATGCTACTTCCTTGGGGATGTAAATCCTTTTACTTCCCAAGACAAGTATCTCTAGTTAGGGTTTGAAAATGAGGGGTGTAAATCATCTTACTTCCTTAAACAAACCCTTGTAACATCAATGGATTTTAAACAATAAATGATCGATACTAGAGTGGGGGTGTAAATACTCTTACTTCCCACTTAGTTCTTAGCACAACAATCCTTGACTTGAAAAAATGATAGCATAAGAGTAAAAGACCATACCAAAATCAAGAAAGATGCTAATATAATCCACCATAAAAGCTAAAAAAACATTCCTCCAAGGCTAGTGCCTCACTCCTCCATCAACCATTCACAAGAAATAGCCATAAACAATTGCACAAGAGAGAAATATAGCCAAGTATAGCAAAAATTTCAGATCCAAGTCCTCTTACAAGAGAGAGAGTTATTTTCAAATGACATCTTATGATACTTTATTTATACAAAATGTCACTATGGTGACTTGTCCATATATTAAGGGGTAAACCACAATACTAGGGGTCAACAACCCTAATCTTTCCTCCTTTAACAAAGTAATATTAAACAATTCATTTAAATTTTCACTTTTGCACAAGTAAAACCCTAATTTGCATGGACGTCTCCCCTTTAGGGGACGTTTTTCCACTTAGAAGAAGTCGTTGGTGTTGGAGAAGCATCGATAGGCCTCCAAAGGCCACATGTCAAGCATCTAGGTAATCTCCTCATGGTGACGACATCCTCCTCCTCAAAATGTCCATGTGTCAATGAGTGGTTACATCACCACCAAACCCTAGCCCCCAAAAGTGACATCACACCCTAGGAGGTGACGCTTTTCCTCTCCTAGGAAAGTCATTTGGCAAGTGAAGCATGGGCTAGGTCCATCCAACTATCCTGTAGGCCTTCAATATTTCATCTTTGTGGTTCAGCATGTGGGCACTTGGCATCCAACTTATGGGCTTGTAGCCCCATGGAAGCCCAAGCTAGGCTTGTTCTCCCAAAATTGTCCACCAACTAGGTCTTGCAAAGACAAATGAGCACTCCCTCCAAGGATCTCAAGTCATAACATCATGATAAGTGAATCCAATCAATAAATGGGCCACCTAAGCATGTCCATCAAAAAACATTATATCAAACAATTAATTGCTCAAGGACACTATGCGACTTGTCAAGCTTGAATATTGTAGGGTTGACGAGGTGTCCTATTGAGTAGATATTTCCCTATGTCAATGAGAGTTTCCAAAATATCTTTTTCTAAGCCATGTAAAGTGGGTGAAGTGGTTGGGGTCAAGACTCAATAGGCATAGGGCTCATGACATACAAGGGGTTGTAGTGTATCATTCATGGGTGCCTTTGTAGAGGGTGTGTGGTGCCTTCGTCCACGATGCACTTTTTCCAAGCCCATCAATTTCCATTCTTTTATTATTTCATAATTTTAAGGAGAGGTTGGAGGTCACTACCCTGGCGTGGTGACCAGATAATGGCAATGTGACCCACAAACACCTAGTGGAAATGAGAAGGTTGGCTTGTGATGTGACCCCCTTTCTCTCAGCCATGCAACTGAGAGCCATTACCCTGGTTTGGTGACCAAATGATGGAAATTTCATACCACTCAGGTCAACTCGTGATGAGACCTCATGTCCTTCAACTAACCTTTAAGCATTCTTTATTATATTGTGGGTCCCCTTTACTCAAAGATAAGAGTTTCACTGCTTTCTTGGGTGATCCCTGGGCAAAGCATCTGGAAGGTTCATACAAGGCTTTTATATTTTAACCAACATCAATCCCTATGGGCCTTCAACCCCTTCTTCCCATAGAATGACGGACAACCCTTTCATGGGTCAATACACCCTAAAATCCCAAGAGATAAGGAAATGGAGGGGAAAAATGATGGAAAGTGGTAAGTATGGTAGGGAACAGTACGATGGCTCTTTAAGGGAGTTCCTAGAAACAAATTCATGCCCAGGGAAGACCACTTACTAGGGAACAATGTCAACCACCAAGGTGAAGCAGGGAAAAAGGCATATTGTCCAAGCATATATCATGAAATCTAGAGAAATCTAAGATACAACATACTCAACTAGCTTAAATATTGAAATGATGTTCACCATAACACTGACTTGTACCTCATGGAGCAAAGCCCACTTCCTTCCGGAAGCCAGTTGATGTGGTGGATGCCATATGGAAATCTGTGACCATATGTGGTGGTGAGAGGAGTTTGCAAATGTGCAAAAGGGTGTATTGTTGGTTATTTAGTCTCTTGACACTCCATATCTGCAACATGAGGGCCTCGAGACATGATCTTCTTAGTTATCCACAAAATGGGGATAACATCTGGCTCCTAGTTGGGGACATGTGGTCGTCGTAGAGTGCATGAGAAATGCAACATCTCCTGGTAGACATGTTCCTGCAAGTAAACATTAAATTTTCATTTGCAGGATGGCCTACTCATCTTTGTTCTCATATGATCATAATAAAAAACCAACTAAGCTAGAAAAATAAAATTTTGACATTTTTTCAAAAATTTATAAGCTAAGCATGAAATCAATATGAAAGTAGAGAAAAATGAAAATGAAATGCATCTAAACTATTATGAGCAATCAATATGCGAACGCACATAATCAAAATGACTTACCTACTTACCTGGGGCCTCGGAGCCCTGAAAATCAAGTGTTGGATGATATCAGGTGAAGTCATACAACCAGTGCAACCATTTGATCATCTCATCAATGTATCTCCCCCTATGCTTAATCATATAATACAACAAAGATAAGTCAAGAACATAATAATCATGAGTATAAACATACATATAATCGATCATGAAATAAAACTCATGAAGATGGGTGGGAGGGATGAAATCTTGTTGGAAAAAGAAACCATCAGCCTGATCATCCTGCCTGAAAGTGTAGCCACAAGACTGACCAATCCATCTCTGAAGGGGGCTACTATATGTAGACTAAGGCTCATCTTCATCCACACATAAAGACTCACTGCTTGTCGAAGACTAAGAGGAAATCAAAGATCAGAAGAATATTGCATGGTCTCTTGGAGAAGAGGGTAAGAGGCAATGAACAATCTCAGGTGTAGAAAAACACCGCCCCTTCCCCTGGAAATCTTGATGAAAATCTCCAAGAAGAAAATACTTTTGTTTTGAAGGATGAATATATGATTCCTCTGCGGTGGCCACATCCTAGAAATCTTGTTATAGCACAAGTTCTAGGTTGGTAAAATCCCAACCCAACCACAAAAGCATGTGCTACAACTATAGGACACTACACCCAATGTCACCTCGATGTAGGTCCCGCACTTGGGGGGTGACTAAGGTCACTCTTGTGAGGCAATCCAAAATACCCTAGGGGAAAAGATAAGGATGGAGGGAAGTGTAAGGATAAGTCCCCCATAAGGTCAAGTGATGGGAAAATAGATTGGTTGAAAATGGTAAGTGAAGAGAGGTAAATGGATACCTAGTAAAGAGATAGTTGTCGATGCACCTGTACCTGCCCGAGACACAAGAAAAGACACTTTTCCAACCAAGTATAGAAATGGATCAGAAATTTAAGCTTGATATCCCTAAAATACAATAGCATACATGTTAGTAAATCAACAATATATTACATCCAAATCAACAAGTAGAAGGTTTATATTAGTTAGCAATTTCAGCAATAAAACTAGTAACCAATGTGGACCGAAAATAACACTTCAAGACTAAATAAACATGGTTGTCATAAAAGTAAATTTCTGCAGCACTATATCAGCCTTATGGCTGTAGCATTCAATGAAGTACAAAAAAAATTATGACCATCAAAATGTTCCAAAAGCTATCCCAATAGATGCACCTAAGTTAGTAGGTTAAACTAACAAAGTTAGAGGGTTAGTTTGTGAGATATTAGTGGTTAGGGTTAGTGTTTAAAGAATCCCTAATGGTTGTAGGTTAGTTTTACTACAACAATAAGAATTTTTGCGAGAAAGAGGATGCCTTAAGGGAGGAAGAATCCTCAAGGCATCAAGATCATTATCCAAAAGAGACAACTTCAAAACTTGAAATTTGTACGTTTACCAAGGTAGAAATTTATTTCTCCCATGAAATAAGTAAATGACTAGTGCCTTTGGGAAAGAGTTAATGGAGTCAAGAGAATATGAAGAATCTAAATAGGCTACTTTCTTAGGGGTGTAAAAAATTTTACTCCCCAAGGCAACCTTCTCTTAGCTAGGGTTTTAACTAGGAGGGTGTATGCAATTATACTCCTCTTAGTAAACCCTTATGAAGCAATATTCCCTTAGAAATAAAATGGTAGAAACACAAGTAGGGGTGTATGCCCTTATACTCCCTAAGTGGTTGAAGAAAATAGAACCTTTAACTTGTACAAATGATAATACAATGAAGTAAATGGCACCTTCAAGCATTAAAAGGCAATAAAACCTAGACTAACCACCAAAAAAGAAATGAAGAAAACCTTCCAAGTCTTGTGCACCATCTCCATCAACCATAACCAAGACATAGCCATAACAAAATCACAAGAGCCAGAACTAACCAAAGAGAGCAGAAATTTCAGTCCAAGAGCCTCTCATAATGGAGAGTTATGTCTTTAAAATGATATCTTATGATCTCTATTTATACAAAATGTAGCTAACATAGTTTGTCCACATAATATTAGGGAAAACACAATATTAGGGGTCAACAACCCTAATCTTTCCCCTTTACAAAGATAATATTTAAAATTTCTCTTTAATTTCACTTTTGCACAAATAAAACCCTAAAATAAAGGTGACATCATCCCTTGAAGGAGGACGTTTTGGAAAATTGAGCAAGTCGTTGGAGTTGGGTTGCAAAGTAGGGCCTCCAAAGGCCATGTAGTCATGAGTTGGAGCCTCGCTGCTCCTCTCTGTACCATATCCCTGAGGTAGTAGTATCTGATCTTGATATGCTTCAACCTGTCATGGAACACCGGGTTCTATGACAACTTCATACAACTCTGGTTGTCACACCAAATGCAAGTCGCCTCCAATCCGATACCAAATAACCCAAACAACAGCTTCTGAATCCACACTGATTCTCTGCTCGATGCACATGCTATCACATACTTAGATTCAATCGTACTAAGTGCCACACATGACTGCTTCATGTTGCTCCACGAGACCATACTGGAGCCAAGACTGAAACAGTACCATGAAGTGCTCTTCCGGTCAGGAATATTGTCGTCCCAATCTGAATCTGAGTATCCATACAATATAAACTCATGGTCAGATTTATACCATAGACCATGATCTAGAGTACCCTTAAGGTACCTCAACACATGTTTTTATGTAACCAAATGAACATGTCTGGGCTGCTCCAAATGCTAACTCAAGGTGTTCACAACAAAACATATATCTGGTCTTGTGTTTGTCAAATACATATGCTTGTATAAGGTAGAATCCACAATATCTGAAGTTGTATCCTGTAGAAAATTTATATTTGATACCTTCAGAGTATCCATGGCCTTACAGTCCAACATCTCAAACCTATTCAATATTTCCACACCGTGCTTTCCTTGATTCAGGAAAATCCCATCTGATCTCTGCCAAACTTCTAGTCCCAAGAAGTAGTGCATCATTCCTAAATCTTTCATCTCGAATTCTGCAACCAATTTTCTCTTACACTTAGTGATGATATTTTTCGCACCTATTAGAAACAGGTCATCTACATACAGTGATAGAATTATCGGTTCACCATCCTCAACCTTAAAGTAAAGGTTAGGATCTGCACTACTCTTGGTAAAACCCAAGATCATCATAAAATTTTCAATCCTACCATACCATGCTTTGGGTGCCTACTTCAATCCATATAAATCCTTCTTTAATTAGCACACGTGAGTCTATCTGTCACGTGTCTCGAATCCAAGTGGTTGCTCCACATAAACTTCCTCTTTTATTTCATCATTCAAGAAGATTGTCTTCACATCCATATGGTTCACCTTCCATTTCATCATAGCGGCCAATGAAAGTATAGTCTTGATCGAGGTATATATTGCTACGGCAACAAAGGTCTCTTCATAGTCAATCCCTTCCTTCTGAGAGAAACCTCCGGCCATAAATCTTGCCTTATATTTTTCAATACTGCCATCAACTGTGTGTTTCGTCGTGTAGATCCATTTTGAACTCACGACAGATTTTTCCTTTGGTATGGGAACCACATCCCATACATCATTCTCCATAATGGATCGGTATTCCTCTACCATGGCATCTTTCCATATTTGATTTTATGTGCCTCTTCATAAATGGAAGGTTTTGCATCCATTATGTCACACAAGCATGCCACATAGCTGGAATACGGCTTTGGCTTCTTACTTTCCCTGAAATATTTCTCTAGGGCACCAATTCTTTGTACATCTCTAATAAGCTTTTGTGCCCAAGTTGGTATTCTCTTGCAACAAGGCATCTCTGTTGGTTTCTGAGGTTCTACCATGTCATGATCCTCTAGAATGACTTCCTCTGGTTCAACTTCCTCTGTCTCTAGAACATTAGGAACTTCATTATCTTCTTCATGTACCTCTTCTACACGGATCTGTTTGGATTTACTGAAATTTTCATTCTCATCGAAGGTTACATCTCGGTTGATCTCCACTTTCCAGTGACCTAGAATGTATATCATGTAAGCCTTCAATGTGTCATTGTAACCAACAAATATGCCCTTCTTTCTAGAAGGGTCCAACTTTGTTTTATTTTCCTTGGGGACGTGAACAAATACAGGGCAAACAAATATTTTGAAATGGTTGACTTCTTGCTTCTCTCCTGAAAACATCTCCTCGCGTGTCTTGTTTTCAAGCACCTTATGGGGACTTCTATTTTTCATGTACATTGTCGTCTACGTTGATTTGCGAATTGTGTCTTGTTTTCAAGCATGTACATGGGGACTTCTATTTTTCACGTACATTGTCATGTGTCTTTCCTTGTGCACATCCTTTGCACACACCATCTCATTCTGCTTGGATTTCTGGTAGACTTGTCACCATTTTTCTCACAACCAGAAGGGGTTTGTAGTGTAGGTGAGAAAATATCCTATGCCATAGTTCACTGGGATTCACAATATCATGAACCATTTCAGAATCTAAATGTCCTTTTAATTTGTAGAGTCCTCCTTCTTCAACTCCAATCACTATTGCATCATCAAGGATCTTCCCTCTAGGCCACATAAGAACTTGACCATGAATAAATGCTACTCTAAATCCTTTCTTGTCCAATGTTGAAATTGAGAGAAGATTTTTCTTTAAACTTGGAACATAGAGAACTTCATTCATCTTCATTGGCTTGCCTGATTTTAACTTGTAGGAAGCTTCTCCAACACCTTTGATTGGATATTGATAGTCATCACCCAATTTCACCTTGTGAGGTGAATCTTTATGAATAAGGTTAGATAAGGAGTCTTCATAAGCTGTCATGTGCTTGGAAGCACCATTGTCTATCAACAAAGTGTCACTTCCATGAGAAACAATATCTATGAGAGCTTAGATAAGAACATAATCATCATCACTTGATTCATATTTATTTGCAACCTTCTTGGGAGGTTCATCATCTTCATTTGTGTAATCTTGATGCCTCTTACTTTCTTTTTTTTTCTTAATTTCCATAATGAGAGGGAAATCCCTAGCAAAGTGTCCCAATTCCTGACAACAATAACATATGATCTTTGAGTTGTCTCTTCGACCCTTCTTAAACTTCTTAGGTAAAGAATGTTCCTTCTTGTTCTTTCTTTTCATGGTGTGGGCGGCTAGGGCTTAATCTTCATCTGCTCTCTTTTCTTCTCTTGTAATTGTCCTAGCTTCTTCCTGGTTACAATCGTCCCAAAGCCTATTGAACCTGGGAAGCTTCTTCCTTGAGAAAATTCCTTGGATGAATGCATCCCATGACCTTGGGAGGCCATTCAAGGTACTGATCACCATCTCTTCTCCTTCTACTTAGTCACTAATGGCTTCTATCTACTCCTTGATTTGATTCACTCTTGAGAAGTAGGAGTGAATGGTTTTTGAGTTTTGCATTTTCACATTCTTCAACTGAGATCTTAGATTAATTCTTTGGTTTATATTGCTTCCTTCAAAGAGATGAGTTAAGGTGTCCATCATTTGCTTTGGAGAATATAACGATGATACATGATGGATAAGGTGGTCCTTAATGGATTCTGCAATAATCTTTTTTTCTCTCACCATGTCCTTCTTATATTTTTCCTTAGATTCATCTCCTTGAGGTTATATTTTTCCTTAGATTCATCTGCAATAATCCTTTTTTCTCTCACCATGAACTTATCAAGTTCGGAGGGTTACTTTGTACCTCCAGTGATCCAGATTTAGGAGTGGAATGAACTTATTAACAAACTGAATACAATAAACACATAGATATGGAGAACAATACAGATATCTAGTGAACAATATCTTCTATTGAATAAATGAAATAGGTTGAAATTGTAAAACTGAAGAACTGAAACAACTTGCTCGAATGGTGGTAGTTATCTCTGAAAAGAGATGTAGCTACTACGTGCATCCGTCTGAGAAAAATGATTACAATGAGGCTCCAGAGGACTTTTTAATATTACTCATGAATGCCAAAACCCTAGACATCCAAAAACCTAACCCTAGGAGGTGAAATGTCAAAATTCATGTGGGCCCCTATGGGTAAGTTGGCACCTCAACTTCCCAGGGTCATAAATTTTGCATACGGCCTTCGTTTTAGGCACGTGATAACATGTTGGAAAGGTATTTTTGAGAACTACACATTACTTTGTCAAACTCTGACTTCGTCTACAGTTTGATTGTGGCAAGCCAAAAAAATATTATTTAGGGCCCCAAAACAACCCTGGAAGTACAAAAAGATGTGTTGACATGAAAACATCCAAAATAATCTAGTTGGATTAGGTGGGAGGCCACCAGTATCCTCCTAAAAGATGTGTAGGGCTTCAGACAGCCCCAGAAGTGTAGAACCCACAATTACAAAGAAGTACATAAAAACGTGTTGAACTAAAAATTGTCAAGAGGACCCAGTTGGAATAGGTGGGTGGCCACCAATATCCACCTGGACAAATTCTCCCCCCTTAGGAAGAAATGGTCTCCATTACGTTGAGTTCCCCCATCAAGTGAGGAAAATTCTGTTAAATTTGGCCCCAGGTGAGCCACTTGCCTTAGTGTAGGAGTTGCCCTGCCTTGACAACCTGATAAAGTTGAATCCTCTGCTGGTGAGTGCCCTTGATCTATGTGTACACTATCTGATCAATGGATGCTTATTCCATGCAGTCAGGGTTGAGCTCTGTTGGTGTCAGCTATTCTACGATCTTTGAGGTGTCCAATAATGGTGGAAAATATGGTCGAAGGAGGTCCACATTGAACACTGGGTGCAAGCCAAGGAAGGGTGGAGTGTTGAGCTCAAAAGAATTGCTACCCACAACCTTGGTGATAGTGTAAGGCCCATAGCGAAGTGGGAGGAGCTTCCAATTTAGCCTTGTAAGATGCTCTTTCTGAAAATGTAACCAGACCTTGTCTCCAACCTAAAACTGGTTTAGTACCCTGCGTTGATCATGGCGTTGCATGTACTTAGCATTGGATTTCTACAAAATCTCATGGACCTGTTGGCGGATGTGTTGAATCCTCTCAATGAAACTAGTGTCTTTGTCGATCTCAGACTGAACATGGGAAGATTTTGTCTATGTGGTTTCAAGAGGTAGTGCACCATCAATGGGACCCAAGGGTTGGAATCCCATCCCGACCCGAAATGGGCTATGGCCAGTGGAGCTATGGAGAGCCATGTCGTAACTGTGTTGAACATAGGGGAGACTCTCATCCCATGTACGTGGATGCTTAGAGTTGTACATGCGCACGATGTGTACAGTCATATGATTGACGACCTCTGTTTGGTCGTCTGTTTGGGGTGCAAAGTAGTGGATTTAGTGAGCTCGGTGTCCAACCGTGACCAGAGACTCAACCAAAATGTGATGAGGAACCTGTTGTCCCAGTCGGAGATGATGGTCTGTGGTATCCCAAAATGGACCCACACTCATTCAAATAAGAGCTTGGTAGTATCTGTCATTGTGATGTTCTTATTCCAGGCTGTGAGGATGGCCATCTTAGAAAACCGATCAACGACCACAAATACACAATCATTACCTTGCTTGGTGGGCGAAAGGCCAGACATGTAATCCATCGAGATGGATTCCCAAGGCTTCTCGGGAGTAGGAAGAGGGGTGTATAAGCCTTGCTTCTTGATGGATAGCTTGGAAATGGCACAGAAAGTGAAAGATATGATATACTTGTTGATGTCATATCGAATTTTTGGCCAATAAAAATGTTTATGTAGAACGTCCACTGTTTTCTCCATGCCAAACTGTCAT